>LPNX010499939.1:1003767-1064963 GCA_001517045.1 Pseudotsuga menziesii | reverse complement strand
GCCAGATTTGTGTTTTGCAGTGAACACTCTTAGCTAGTTCATGGTTGAGCCTAGGAGTGTGCATTGGGTCGCTGCAAAACATGTGTTGCGCTATCTTTCGCGGATAGTGGATTTTGGTTTGGACTACAGGAGGTTAGAGTGGATCACGCTGGTTGGCTATATAGATTTAGATTGGGCAGGCAGTGTGGCAGATCGGAAGAGCACTTTCGGATGTTGTTTCAGTTTGGGCTCGGCAGTAGTGTCGTGGTTCAGTCGGAAGTAGAAGTCCGTTGCACTGAGTATTGCAGAGGCTGAGTATATGGCAGCTAGTTTGGCCAGCTGCGAGGCCTTGTGGCTTCGCAAGTTGCTGGTGAATTTATTTGGTCAGGAGCTTAGGCCTACGGTTATTTACTGTGACAATTAGAGTTGCATCCATCTCTCTGAGAATCCGGTTTTCCATGACAGGTCAAAGCACATTGAGATCAGGTATCATTTCATCCGAGACTATGTTCATAGAGGAGCAGTGATGCTTCAGTACATTTTCACAGATGAGCAGGTAGCAGACATTCTGACGAAGTCTTTGGGGAGGGGCAAGTTTGTCTTCTTCGGAGACAAGTTGGGAGTGGTGCAGAACACCTTTCTCAGTAAGAGGGAGTGTTAGTTTTGTACCTAGGGAAGTGTTCCCCTAGGTGACTTTAGCCTTTTAGTCAGCTAGTGAAGGGAAATAAAGTGAACTTGCATTAAATGACTTAAAAAGCATTTAATGTGACTTTATAACATTAAAGTCACTTTTTGATAAATTTAAGTGGGTGAGGGAAATTAACTTTTTAAAATAAAATGTGTGCTTTTAATTTTCACCATTGATCTAATTCATTGCTAGCCATTGGATTAAGATCTCTTCACCTACCTAGGGTTGAGTAGCAAAAAGCAAGCAAAAGGCAAAACATGAATTCATTCTTGAGTTGAGAGTTTGAAGAAAAGGAGAGAGAGCCGAAAAATAGAGAAGGGCACGATTTTCGAGACAGCTGGAAGAGATTTTCAGAGGGCACGATTTCCAAGACATTTATTGCAGGGCACAGTTTTCGAGGAGGTCTGAATTTTCATTGTGAAGCTTAATAAAAACTCTCTCTCTCTCTGACTGGTTTTCCCCTAGTGGGTTTGTCCAGGGCCATTTGGTTGAAAATTCTGAGTACTGTGTGTGAATGATGCGCTGAATATTTACTTTCTGTCTGTGAAAGATTTAATTTACAGCAGTGTTTTAAGTTAGAAAAATTTATATTTATTTCCGGCAAGTTAAATTTCTGAGATTGAAATAAACTGTGACAAATTTTTACTTAAAACCGGTGGCTGAAAACTTAAGAAAAATCTACATCAGCTGGTTCTCCAGTCAGGTCCTGATAACATTGATACGAATACAAGAAATTTTGGTGCTTGTCTAGTTTATTTCTTACAACATCAAACAGTAAAATCATCAAGAGCATTTGGCCAATAAAAGCATTCGAATCATGTCCACCAGTAGTGTTGACACATATGGTCATTGGTGTATACCTAAGCTAATATATAAATGGTATACCCTATTTTTTCTACATTATATTAAGATTAAGTTCTGTTTATACTAATTCTCACTTATTACTCACGTGGGCCTATTTCCCGACCAATGTACCATTTAAATATACATTAGGTGCACAGCAGTCATTCTTTACCAAAGTCACCAGACTACTTGGGATGAGACTTGTTTTTGCTGGAGAGTCAAACTTGAGTTGGCACCCAGCAAAGACTCATGAATCAATCGGAAGACTTGACACCATGAAAATACAAACAAATATAGATTTTCAAGTAAAATAATGTTTTTAGATTATACATGACTCATGAGAGATTAGTTTGACTCGGTGGTTTTTTTGTATGACTTGGTGGTTTTAGTTTGCACTGGCTATTTTTGCTTGAACTCAATGGGTTTTGAGAATTTGGTTAGTTTGGTGGGTCAACCTAAACAGGAGTCAAACCGATCTGGTTTGGGTTGGACCAACCTATTCCAGTAGTGGGTTGGTAGACTTGGCAAGTCCTGTTACTAGGTTATCTACACCATCCTAGACTGTTGAACAGGTTCCAGTTGTCAATAAGCAGTGAATCCTTGGCCACATTGTGTGTAGACAGTTGCATATTGCTGAGTACAAAAGCAAGATTTTCCAATTCTCTTAGCAATTTATTTCTTCCCTGGAGTGAATGACTTAAAGCTACAGATCTTCCTATGGCATGTCATATCCTTCTTGGCAGCAATACTCCCAAATATGCATTCATCTAACCCCCGTGCCTTAAGTTGGTCTCTAACCTTTTCTGTAAGACCTGCACCTGGGTTCATGCTCTCTTTTGTTTCTCTTTTTGCTCTGCTGGAAAAGAAGAATGATGCCTGGGCCTAAAATTTTATGTATAGTGCAAATCAACGAGACTATTTTTATTTTCTTGATTAACTATTGGTTTAAGACTGCTATTATCTTATCCATTTCTTGATACATACTATTTCCTCCAGTTTTTCTTTTATACATATATTAACATTTTTATACAAATTTACAAGAGTTGAAATCAGAGGGAACCACAATTCCCAG
Organism: Pseudotsuga menziesii; assembly: GCA_001517045.1. NCBI lineage: Eukaryota > Viridiplantae > Streptophyta > Pinopsida > Pinales > Pinaceae > Pseudotsuga > Pseudotsuga menziesii. The sequence continues at coordinate 1,062,381 of LPNX010499939.1, read as the reverse complement.
AAGGGTGGATCATGACTAAAATATTTAAAATACATATCATGAAAAGAACAAAAAGGATGGTCTTTGCTTGGCTCATGAACCAGCTTGAAGGTCTTCGATGAGTTCATTGAAAGATGATCCTACCATATTTTCTGCTGGCATTTCAAACCTTCGATGGCTGCTGCCTTGACCCGATATATCTTTTCCAAGATGAAGTGATTAAAGGGAGTGGTGTCTATTCCAAAGTTTCCATCTTGATTGATCTCAAGGGACTTGCTTGATTCACTCTCCTCCCCTCTTATTCCCAAATTTTTGTTCCCACCTTGCTTCTCCTAAGTGCTTCAAATCCTTCGTCATGTGGTTGACCATATTTGGTTGAAAATTCTAAAATATCTTAGTCAGACCATGGCTATCATATATTTGCTAGCGACCGCACGTTAAAATTTAAATGAAGTACTAATGCCCATGAGAAGACTGCAGAGGCTATGGATCAGGCTGTTGTACACTTGTGATAACCCACTTGGTGGAGAAAATTATGTGTCTGTAGCCATTTAAGCCAGCTGTTTGCTGCTGTTACTATTGCATATTTCAATGTTGGAGCTGGTTATTGTTGATTTTTATACTTTCCCACAAGTGACCAGTGAGTTGCCACTGTTACATAATCTAAATGCTTGTTGTATGTTGAATCCTGCCAGAAGATCATTCAACGTAAGATTCATTTTTTTTGCCTGAATGAAAATATTCTTATGGCCATTTGCAGTTACCTGGAATCTCAACTACTAAAGCCTCAAAGTCTTCATCATCTTGATCATCTTGTCACTTCCATTCACTTCCCTAAAGGCTTCCCCTGGTGCTGTCTTCCTGCATATTTGCCCAAACTTCTATATGGATTTCCAAACCCTTCTCCCTTTTTGCTCAATTTCCTGCCTATATACATATCCATGTCTCTTTCTACTAGACCCCATCCCTTTCATTGCTCTCCCTTTGTTTCTTTGCCTCTTTTTCGTAATCTTATAAAAACAGCACTCTAAACTGGGGCCAGAGAGGTCGAAAAAGCTGGAAGAAAGATTAAAAACCTGTTCTCAGCAATGTTTTTCTAGTTCTCTTCTGATTGGGCACTCTTAAGTTTGCTACTAATCTTTAGAGCTTCCCTGTAGGACGTGAACACCTTTATCTATAGGCAGATTTTATTGGAAGATGATAATTCCTGTTAAATATGTGCCATCTTTTGAAGAAATGAGGGACATTTTTATTTCATAACTTCGTTCACATCTAATTTCCTCCTGTCACTTCTAAATACCATAATTATTAGGCGGATGGATAATGAGGATCACCCCCTCAAAGCTGTTATCACTGATAAGTAACAGCAAATTGAAACAAGTGTGTTGGTGATATCTACTTTCATTCAATTTTCTGTGATTATCAAGTTTAGGCAAGTTACATGTTGTGGCCAAACAATTTAGCATCCCTTGTGGATCATCTTTTCCTTTGTGGTGTTATCTATATGATCCTGCAAAGCATCTTACTACAGTGGTGTATCCCTTTGTTGGAATTTTTTTCCACATTAACACTGCAAGGAAAACCTTGTGGGGAAACCCAAGGGATGCTTCCCCACATTTGTGGATGGCATCCTAAGTAAACCCGTTGGCATAGACTTGTGCACCTGAACCAGGGGAATTTGAAATGGGCACCTGCTGGCAATGGACCAGCCAAATTCCCAGCAACATTGTTGACAACTGGTTTATTGTATTATTTGTATCTTTTAGCACAGTAAGAGAGGCACAGGAAAGTACTGTGAAAAATTAAAGTTAATTTATGTCCTGTGAATTTACCATTTATCAGTCATAAAAAAGGCATGTGTTTTTTACGACTGCATATTATTTCATGCATGTCTTATTTATGATCGTGGTAGTCTTTTGTTGTAACAGTATCATGACTGATCTGTTTAATTATACGAGACAATAAATATCCTTTATTTACAAAATGAAGTATATGAATCTAATGTTAGCATGCCATCTTGGAAGATTGTGATTTTCCTGAAAATAACCTTACAAATATTTACTAACGTTCATCTATAAATTTTTGGCTTTGCTGTAAGACTCATGCAATTCAACAATTCATATACAAACATAAAGTCCATTTCAAAAGGGAGTTAGTTACCTATTGCAGGGGAGATGTTTCTGGAGTTGGCTTTGTTTTTGAACCATCAATGATTATGAATTATTTTGTCTTGATTTTATATACATGTTGGAACAATTACCCAGCATCAATTATTGATTTAAATTTTAGTCTAATAACTTCAAAATGTTATGGCTATGTCTTTGTATGTGGCATTTGACTTGATTTGCAAAATTTATATCAAATATCTCCCATGAAGCATGCGTGAGCTCCCTCTCATTCGCATGTATGATGAAGTATTCATTTATCTCATGTTTTCTTATGGGAGGACTTGTTGATTTGAATGAGTTGACACTTGAATGGTAAGACTTGTCCTCTCTTCAGTGCATGTAGAGGCAAACCAATGGGCTCTTATTATTGACCCCCCTTATTTCAAGATTTTATTGGATCTTTTTGGGAGGGGGTGTGATTTGGAGTGTTCAGTCATTGACATAATATGAGTGAAATCATAAAAAAATAGATAATGATGATTGAATTTTTATAAATAGTGTGTGTGAACCTTGCAAATCATGTTGATAACATGGCACATAGTAACCACAGAGTTTTACATTTAAATGTTAGCTTTGCCAATTTAAAGTCAAAATAATTTTTTCTAGAGTTCAAGAGAGCTTTGCATGTAAAAGAGGTGGAATAACAGTTAGATGTGGGGAAAACAGACATACATTAAGAGGATGCTACCAAATCAGAGAGATCCAACATATCGGAATGTTGGCATCCAAATGGTTGAAAAAGAGTCTTTGCATGTAAAAGGTAGGGAATAGCAGTTGGGAGGAGTGTGGTAAAGTGTTTGTTTGTAGACTGTAGGAAAAACACCAGTGAAACAGCACAAGAGAGAATACAAAGGCACATTAAAGGAGGTGTCTTTGTGGCATCTCCCACTTCTTCATATTTGCTTCAATATTGTTTTGTTCTTTGCAAATTTTGTTTGCTATACCTGCCTTTACCCTATTTACATTTATGGAATGCTCATTTGGTGATCAGAGTTTTATCTGACATTTTTTTCCTACAATATTGTAGTGATTTGCATGGTTTATGGTTGCCATATTCTGGTTTTGGGCATGCACAAGATTTATTCTAGTTTGCTCACATTTATTCCATGTGCATGGCATTTTCGTATATGGAATGTTTAAACTGCATATTTTAATAATTGTTTCATGGTTAGCATGTCTACATATTATGGAGCATGCATGAGTATATGGAAAAGCTTACTGTTTCTGACCCAAATGATGAGGGAGACACAATTCTTTTTCAGTCCTAACAGGTTGAGTGGAGATGGAAGAACTACTTTAAACACTTATGCTGCCAGTGAAAATGCAGAATTCTTGGTAATTGGCTCACACACTAATGGAAGTGACTGGGTGAACATCAAGGTTAGACTGGGTGAACATCAAGGTTATCCGGGTGTGGCAGATAAGGCTATTATGCAGCACCCGAAGAACAGTTATATACAGAAACACAAATGTATATTAATCTTAATCATCAACAATTTCAAATGGTTCCATCCTTGTGATTGATGAGGTGTTCTCGCTTCTAGTTCCTTAACAATTGTGAGTGCTATGAAGACGAGGTTTCACCAGATGCCCTGCACATGAACTTGTTTCTGAGATTGCATGGCATTATATTTTTTTATATGAAACAATAACTGTCTCAAAGACTGATCTACCAGAGCGCAAGCAGTTGATACATGAACGGATCAAATGCAATGTTGTACCTTTAATGCCCTTTCTTAACGATTTGCATTCATGTGGACACAATTTGCATGTGTACAAAGATGCACGAGAGCGTTTCTTGCTTGAAGGGATCTGAGATATTTATAGCCCATAGTGTCTGAAATCCTACGTTGTGATTATTGATTTTCCTGTGGACAAGAAATGCATTATGTTTGAAGGTCTACAGAATTGTACTGGTGTGAGAGTTGGTATTGGCAAAAAAAAGTTTTCATTCAACCATTTCTTGGCCACCAATCAATCTTCACTGGAGATGGAAGGTATGGCATCCCTGTTTTAACAAATGGGCAAGATCCAATAAATGCTGCGAAAGTCTGTTCCCACTTTGATGTAGTTACTACATGCGTTCCTGGACAAGTGGACAACATGTTTTTCCTATGATATTTGTTACATGTTTTTCAAGTATTTGATTTTGGGTTTCTCTTCTCATTCACAAGACTGGTGTATATTAGAAGACATAACGTTGCATGCAGTGTGGTCAATTTTAGCAGGAGTACCTGTGGTATTTGCTTTCTTGAGATTGCTGGTGTCAAATTCAGCTATGAGCTGGTATGCTCATCTAGGTGGGCACCTTTTATGTTTGTGCCAAATGATCTTGTTCATTAATGATTGCCAAGGGTTGTCATGGGAGAGTCATTAGCTATTAGTCACGCTCTTGCTAAAGCTTCTACGGAGGATTGGGCAATCCATTGGGGATCGGTCACCTTTTATGCTACAGCAACTTTAGTTTACTTTTTTACTGGACTTGGTTGAGGCTTTTCAACATCTTGGTGGGCAGTATTCCAGATTCTAGCCTGGCCAGTTTTGTCCATCTCTGTTAAATTCTTTGGTTGGCAGTCACTTGAGTCACTCATGTGTTACATTATAACTCTGATTTTGCCCATTGCATTTTCTCTTTACTTTGATGGAGTTTGTAATACATTTTCTCATGAGAAGATGGAATGTTTAAATCTGCCCCAAGACATTATTGCTTTCTGTTTTAAAACATTATGATTGCATGTGCTACTGGAATTAATGTTGAGTTGTGTATTGATCTGTTGCTACTTTCTACCCATTGTGGGTAGTTGGCCATCCAATCCTGTACCAACACAGTTGCTTATACATCTCACTGCAATGTCATAGCATTATCTTCTAAGTTTTTTTCGTATAGTGCTGCTGCTGAAAGAGGCTTGGTCCTCAATTTCAATCTACCACAGTTCATTTTTACAAAGGTATTCATTGTTACAAAGGTCTGGGAGTTTATGGACATTTATCAGCATAAGTATCTAATTGCAGAGTCAGCAGGTACATGTAAAGATATAGATCAAGTATATGTTGTTTCATTGGCTTCTAATATTTGCAGGCCATATGATCTAATATCTAATGCTAGGAGCAAGAGAATTTCTGTGGCACATTGAGCTCCATATGGACAAAAATGGAGGGCTTCTGTTTAACAAGGTTGCTTTGATTTCAGGGGTTCATGGTGAGAATTGGCAATATCGTTATCTTCTGAGGTTATTTCATACATTATTCCTGCTCCAGAGAGGCTTGGGCCCCAACTTTAATCTACCACAGTTCAACGGTGCAGGATCTGGGAGATTACGGATATTTATCAGTGTTTTTGGCATCCGTTTGCAGTGTTAGCAGTACTCTATAGATATAGTTCAAGTATATGCTGGTTCATGGGCATCTAATATTGGCAGGCTAAATGAACTAATAGCCAACACTAGGCACATTGAGCTCCATTTGGACAAATGCAAGGCCTCTATTTAACAGGGTTGCTTTACTTTCAGGGCATCATGGTGAGATATGGCAGTTGGACTGGGTTATGTGTGGCATGATGCTAACAAATTTGGGAAGTGATGATGCTGTGAATCTATGAAGGTCAAACACAAGTGTGTCAGGAAGCGGCAGTTATATAAACAGCTATAGGAATTAAAGAAAGATATATTATTATGATGTCCTTGTACCATGATTGTTGAGAAATAATAGATGAGAATGCTTATGATCTTGAAAAGCTGTGGATAAACTGCTTCTTGTCAAAGTTGAAAGTCTTTTGGACCATTCCATGCTCCAGATTATGTTGTCCAAAAAATGGTATTTTGCATTTTAATAAGGCTTATGTAATGCCAAATTCTTGTGGATAACATGTAAACGAAGTCACTATGCATTTATAAGGGGATCATTCTGTGGAGATGCTATCAGTTTTACATGCACATATGTTGAGTTTTAACTTTTTATAGCTTGAATGGTGTTCTACATAGGCTTGGTGTCTAAGCATGTAGAAGTGACCAAAAGTGACTTTCTTAGTCATTAACTTTATTTTTATAAAGTTAAAGTGACTTTTGCTTTAAGGTGAGTGAAAATGACTTAAGTTGCGATACAGTGCAAAAATATCACAACTGTTGATCTTGAGACCCCAAGATTTAATTTTGGCCATTCATATTGGAAGACGAAGATTTATAGTCATTTCTCATTTATAAAGAGGCAAATGGAGTTCTAGGAGAGATTAAGACAATGAAAAGAGAGCAAGAGAGCTGAAGAGAAGAGAAGCGAGTTGCAGCAATGGTGCTGATTCCAAGGAAGAGAGTGGGCATGAATTCCAAGGAGAGGGAAGCTGCATTTATTGCAGGACCATACAGCTGAGATTTTGGGCACAGAAATCAAGGGCTGTACTGCTGGAAGAAAAGGCACAGAAATTGAGGTCCATACATCTGGAATTTAGTACAGAATTCGAGGTCCATACAGCAGGCATGATTTTCAAGGCACACTTTCTGAGGCAGGTTGCTGAGGCATGAATTTTGAGGCAGATTGCTGAAACAGTTTTCTTGTCTGTACATGGCACTCATACAGTCCATACTGTTCCTGCTGTGCAGATTTCTGAGTGTTGGCACGGTTTTCGAGGTGTATTTATTCCTGTATTAATTGCTGTAATTTTTCCTGAGAATTCTCGGTAGGCTGAAATAAAATCTCTCTTAAACTGGTTTTCGCTCGGTTTTTCCAGGGGTAATTTACCCAAACATCCGTGTTAAATTTCATGGTTTGCTGTTGGTGAATCTCATGTGTTTCAGTGTATAAATTTTAGATTTGAATGCATTTACAGTTTGTGCATTAATTTGGTGAATAATTTATTGGGTACTGAAACCGGTGTAGGGATTGGATAAAACTTAACAACATATGCTTCTGTGAGTGACAGTTTTGACTTTGATCTCTTAATAGAAGGTTGTAGTTAAATGAAGTTAGAGCTGCATTTCAGAAATTGCTAAGATTGCTGGCTCTGTAAGCACGAGTGTACATTATTTGATAATACCAGGCAGATGCACCACATTTGCAATCATAATGCCCTGTAGTTGGTCAGAATGATTATGAGCTGCTTCACATTCTTGTCAAGGAATGTACTCAACGAAGTGGAACTGCATCAGCAAAACATGTTTAATTTGGAGGTATCATTTGTAATTGTAAAGTTTAATCCTTGGAGTCAATTCAGTTGTCAAAGGGATTCATTGTGACTTTATTTACATTACTATGTTGCATGGATATGGGTATGGTATAGTGTTCGGTATGGATATGGCAATTTTTTAGAACAGCCTAGATATGATATGACCATATATATATATATATATGACACAAAATAATTCATAATACCATTCATGAATTTGGAAATAAAGCCAAAAATAGAGAATTCTTATTACCACTAGACTTTTTTTTTGTTGTTGGTTAAGTGCCTTGTGACTTGTTGGGCGAACCTTTGGTCTGAGAAACCATGATCCAGGGGCATCTAAGCTGTGAAAATCACCCGGGGATCGCACCCGGCCTGGCCGCACCAATCCTTATCATGGTTGGATTTAAATGTCGCCTTCCAGGAGCAGCGGGTTTTGATCCTCGGCCTCCAAGCAAACGAAACTCCTCTCGACCATTTGCTCTATCGGAATTTGACAAAAGGTGGGGGTTCGTATCTCGGTTTCATGCTCCTACAATGCAATGCACCCTAAACATGCTCATTCACTGAACCCTCCCATTCAAGTGAGAAATGCCTTCGAGAGAATCGAACACGGGTCACACCATCATTACAAGAGCGACTTACCGTTTGGCTACTTACTCCACCTTTCATTACCACTAGACTTTAGGACACGATGTGTAGGTATTTCATACAAAATGAGTGTCTTATTAGTGATCACCCCCTATCTAGAGTCTACTTATAAGATTCATTAGAAATCACCCAAGTTATTGGTATTTAAATATGGATCCATCAGAGTTGTCGAAAAGTCAGGATCTGGATATGGTGAACTAAAACACAAACATATTTATATATGAACCAGAACATAGAAAATTCAGATTTCAAGAATCAAAACCAGTCATAACTTTGAAATATAATTATAAATACAGTTCCCGTTAGTATTACTATTTTCCACAAGAGTCAAGACATGGTATGTAAAAAGTACACCACATACCAATGACTCATCAGTGTGTAAACTCTGACATGATATGTAAACAATGCACTCATACAAAATGAGTGGGTAAACACTGACGTGATATGTAAACACTGCACACATCACAAGCTTAGAAACACAAACTATGGAAAACTCAAATTGGTGTCTTAGAATGGGTGGAGGGCTTAGTTTATAAGCAAATGTTAAGGTTTTAGGGTCCCATACTAAGCTTATTTTATTTTAATTTTTTTAATGTGTTTTTTTTTTCCTTCTAAATTCGTGTTTTTTTTGGAGGATATTCTGGTGATCCCTTCTTGGCAGGCATGGGAATGGATCCTGAGTGGATCCTCTAGCATTTCTGGATGATCTGGTTCTGTATCCAGATCCGGATCCGATCTGATCTGTGGAAACAGATATCCCCGTTAATACCTAGGTGGGTTTGGTAACTTAGCAAACCGCCAACAATGTGTGCATCAAAGAACTGAAGTTCCACATCATCAATATCTTGTATTTTAGTTGTATTCTAATCCTTGAGATGGTTGATCACCAAGTGCCCAATTTTCAGTCACATCCGTTACTGCATGCACAAATAAATGGTGGATATGATACTTTGATAAGATGTTCTTTCACGCAAATGCACACAACTAGTTAAGGTAATGAAGCAGCATGTTCATTCAAGTGTATCTGTTTTTGTACTGTTAAAATATAAGCTGCTTGAAACAGGGAGGTTTATGAAAATGGGTGTTTGAGAAACAACTGGTTTGAAATATTTTGGAACAAGGAATTGGATATAGTGCAAATATGTAGATTGATCAATAAATAAAATAAATATATAGATAGGGAGAGAGAGATAGAGGTATTAGATATTGTTGATATTTTCTTAAGCAACATCGAGAGCCATTCTCTTGGTGAATGGGGACATCTGGTCAAGGACCAAGATGTGGAACTAGTCTAGCACTGGGGGAACTCAACCTTGAGCTGAGGAGCCATTATGTTGAATGGGGACATCTGGTCAAGTACCAGGATGTGGAACCAGTCAAGCACTGGGGGATCTCAGCTTTGAGCTGAGTAGCCATTTTGTTGAATGGGGACATCTGGTCAAGGACCAGGATGTGGAACCAGTCAAGCACTGGGGGAACTCAGCCTTGAGCTGAGTAGCCATTCTGTTGAATGGGGACATCTGGTCAAGGACCAGGATGTGGAACCAATCTAGCATTGGGGGAACTCAACCTAGAGCTGAGTGGCCATTCTTTGAATGGAGGCACTTGGTCAGTTACCAGGAAGATGAACGTGTCTAGAACTGGGGGACTCAGCCTAGGGCCGAGGGCCATTCTCCAAGAGAATGGAGGCGCTTGGTCAGTCCAAGTATTTGACCTCGGGTCAAATTATGTAGCCTCGGGCTGAGGCACCTGGCCAGTTACTAGGACATCACTATAAGTCCTAGACCGTGTCTGGGCATGTGAGGCACTCCTATCCTTGATCTATGGGCTTTGTGATCTTCTTCATGGATTAGCTACCCATGGTTAAGACACATAGTACTCGATCTTGGTGATACATGGAGTTTGAGATAAAAGCACTAGTAATTCTCCCTATTTATGATGATGTACTTTGAGTGGGTATGAAGGACCCATATGGCCACTTGTTTTGACCACAGGGCACTTGAAGAAGGCCAAAAGGTAAAACTAAAAAATACATAAGGACCCTTGGACCACTAAGGAATCAAAGTGAAAATGCAAAATGGTCTTTAGCACCACTAAAGGTAAAAGTAAAAAAAAAAGAAAAAAAAAATTATATTATTTTATTCTCTTGTGTTTTTGGTCTACTTCCAAGTTACTTGGCCTATAAATGAAAGATACTTTCATTTCATTTGACACACAACTACAACATTAACATTGAACTGCTCCTGGATGATTTTCACTGGAAGTGAGAAGTTTTCTACCCTAGCATGGAGGCTTGATCTAGCTAGGGTATCTTCGTTACAGTCAAACCCTAAAACAGTTAGGGCATGTTCATCCTTCTGCTACAACAAACCATAAGCTAGGGTTTCATCCATTTCTCTCCATGGTGAGCAGCAACAACACAATCTTCATATTGTGCAACCTTTTTCTAGCTACTAGGGTTTCAATCTAGTGCACAGTCCTTTCACGAGTAGCCTGCAAATCTTCACGGCCAGTCTCTTTCAGGCTCGGGCAGGCTACAAAATTAGTTTAGGGCAACCTTCTCCTTCACGGGCAACGTTTTCTTAGCTCCGACATCTGCACAGAATCCTCAGCCAAGCTTTAGGTAGGAGTAGAGGACCATGAGTAGCCTGCCTGTACCTTCGGGCAACATCATTTCCTTCATGGGCAGGTCATTCCTTCAGTCGGGCAGCTCTAGCAGTGGTCTGAACAGAGTTTGGGCAGTCTGCTACAGTCTCGGTCAAGAAGCAAACCATCACGGGCATGCTGTTAATGCTCATGGGAAATAAAAAGAACTTCATGGGTAGCTCCAACAGGAGCTTGGGCAATCTGTTTGACTTCCGGGTAGCCTTCACGGGCAGTATAGAAAACTTGGGCAGCTGCTAATAAATATGGGCAGCCCTAAATTAATCTGGGCAAGGTGATGCTATTCACGAGCTGGCCCTGTAATTTTGGGTAGGCATAGAACCACCACGAGTAGGCAACAGGAAGATCTGGGTAGATCTTGGCCAAGCAAATCTGACCCCGTGCAGACATATCTGTGACTTAGGCAGCATGAAAGAGTTATGTGTAGCCTGTAACAGACCTCAGGCATCAAGAAAAGGATTTGGGCAGGCTTTAAGCAATTTGCAACTTTCTCGGGCAGCAATAAAGAAGAACTTGAGCAACCTCAGGAAAATTTGGGCAGCCCTAACTTGTACCTCTGTCTTTCATTGGGTGTTCTTGGTCTTCTTTCTTCATGAAACAAACCCACTAGGGTTTGAGATTATTGGTCAAGCTTGGTAGGGTTTGACAATCATTGAAAAACATTCATCTCAGAATTCTGAGATTCTACTATTGCTGCAACTAACTCAGTGATCTCATTTAAGGGATGAATTACTAATGCTTTTGGGGTTTTTGTCCTTTAAAGGTTTCCCCCTGAAAACATCTGGTGTTCATGTGTGTTGATGTTTTGATTTATCTACTACACTTGTCTTATTGTTATCTTACAACCTGCAAAATTTTAAGAATACATGTTGATGCTAAAATTCAACAAATATCTCATTACAGACATTCACCAAACCATGAAGAGTAGGAGGTCCTTGAATAGGGTTTGATTGCATTTTTTTTCCCATTATTTTAATTGTGTTTTTTTGGGGGAAAGGATACAGTGTTGGATACATGCTAGACATATTTGGCATGTATCTTGAAAGTGTCTTGGCCATATCCGGGTTGGATACATTTTATCTGGATTCAGATATATATATATATATATATCAAGTCCTATATATATATATATATCCTCATATGATTGAGGTGGTGGTGTTGTATTGTAAAGTCTTGTGAGTGATATCAAGACTGTGGACATGTGAGTTATATCAAGTCAATGGTTCTCATAGAAGGTACCCTATGAGATGAACCTCCAGATTTGGAGGTGGGCTTGTGAGTGATATCAAGCTGAATTTGTGAGTTATATCAAGTTATGATTCTCATGCTGTCATCTAGAGAATGGATACCCATTGAGGTGGGCCTCCAGTTATATGGGTAAAATCCTTTGCATGTTGAAGCATAGATATTATATGATATATTACTAACCATGGTCATTCGAGATGGATAAAGCTATTAAGTCTTCTCTACAGTGAATTACTTTAGCATATGACTATGTGGTCCACGGTAATCTAATATGATCATAGCATGTGACAATTCTTTCGAGTATAATATGATATGATAGATAATTAATGTTAACACATAGACCATGTAGTAAGATAAAGAGAAAAACGATAAAGATACAATGAGAAAAGAGAATTCAAATTGCCCATGCAAAATACTGGATGAACTCATGTTATAAAGTTGCAGTTATAAAGCTTTAGTTAAATATGAGTGCCTCAATTAATGCCTCAGTTAAAGCATCAGTTGAAATATTAATGTATGCATGCAGTTAAGTAATTAAGAAACTCGCAATGGTCCATGCAAAGTTAATAAATAGTAAATAAAATGTTTTGCATGGACGATACTGGAGGTGAAGCACTATGACACTTAAGTTAGCTTGTTAACTAAGTGATCAATATTCAGTTAGTTGTTGAGTTCACTTCCATATCAGATAACTATTAGTTAAAGCTAATCTTGGAAGGTATGGCACATATCTTGTGCATGGAGAAGAATCCAAGGCATCGACTTGGCAACATGGAAGGAAAATTCGAAACTGAAGTGCATGTGTCTCTGCATGGCATGAGTTTTGACTTATTATTGAAGTGTCTGGCACTTGGCAATTTCATTACAGTTGTTACAATGGATCTCTCTTCTCTATTGCTTCGTGTTCTCTTATCGGGCATTCTGCTTATGTTGTAAAGGCATTCTCTGCAATCTATCTATTATACTTTGAAGAATTGTTGGGTTTTTCATCCTCTTTATTTTGAGGATTTTCTCAGGGTACATCTTGTCTCATGTGGATGAATGATTTGTGTGGTTGATTTGATTATGAGATTCACATGTTCATTGGTTCATTGATAAAAATTTTAAAGTTCAAAGATCTTCATTATTGCTCAAACATCAACATCTGAGTGCTTTCATGTTCATGTAGGAGGTCTTTGGGTCTATTCCCTAGGCTCGCTGCCTCTGTTTTGTGCCTCAGCTAATGCCCCTTCCGGGTCAGGCACTATAATCAGTATCGATGGTTTTGCACTGTGTGCCATCTATGAATGCGAGGAAGTGCCTGGGAGTTTTCATGTGATGTTTTCCTTGGAAAAAAGAAATGGACAAATTATAGAGCTTTGATAATTGGTATGAATGTTGACCGACTTAACCTTAGGATGATGGTGGTTTCATACTATTAATTCCCTCTAGAATTTTGATCATTCTTAGTTTGCAAATACTGGAAGCATTGGAGATCAGAAACATACAATCTCAAGACTCGAGGCTCAAATCATTCTCTTTTGTCTGGTTGACTGCTAGCCTTTCCTGTGCTTCTTATGCCTATATGTTGTTCACACCATGTAATTGAATGTTTATGAATTATATTGCCCATTTACTTCATTTAGCAGAGCTGGGTAGTATTTGGGAGTCATTGCCATGTATACACAGATTTCTTGTTGTCCCATCTATTTTATGCGTTCAGCACTGCTAGTGGAACATTTATGGTTGTTACCATTTGTTGAGTCTTGCTGGCGGTGGTATGTAGATCTCTTCAATTTTCAGTCATGGAGTTTACACAATGAGTTGTAGAATATCATATTGTATGCCCAGAAAGGGAGCTTGAATGGTATCCATGTTATCAGTATACAATCTACTGATAACACCATCTTCAAAAACGTGATCATTGGAGCAAGGCTAGCGGATACAGTGACTGGCATTTCTACGTAAAGCTTATGGATTATTTTCTTTTAGTGTTGGGTTGAAAATTATCAAGTTCGTCTGGCTACAGGAGGGATTTCACTAGGTGTACAAAATGTTGATTTTTGTACCTAGGAAAGTGTTCCCCTATGTGACTTTAGCCTTGGTCACTTAAAAGGGGAAATTAAAGTGACCCTTGCATTAAATGACTTGAGATGAGCATTTAATGTGACTTTAGAGATTAAAGTCATTTTTTGATAAATTTAAGTGGGTGAGTGAATTTAATATTTATGATATTTAAATGAGAGCTTTTAATCTCATCCATTGATCTAGTCTAATCTTAGCCATTGGATTAGATGGCTCCTCACCTACCTAGGGTTTAGACAAAAGCAAGGGAAAATAATCTATATTCATTTTTGAGACGAGAAGAAGAGAGAAAAGAGAGGAGGAACAAATTTCAAGGCAACTGAGTTTCCAGGAAACACGGATTTTGAAGAGAAGTTTTTGGTTGGCACACATCCCAAGGTGACCGTACAATACAGTTTTTGAGGGAACGGTTTTTAAGGCAAGTCTGGGCACAAATATCGAGAAGGCAAGCACAGAAATTGAGGCCGTACATCACTGCTTTCGAGGTCTGTACAGTGTGTATGGACTGTACCTTTTTTACACAGAAATCAAGGAGGATTTTTTGCACAGATTTCGAGGTCATGTGCACAGAAATCGAGGGACTATTTTGGCTTGGATTTCAAGGATTAGTTTTGGAATAGAAATTGAGGAGGCATTTTGGCACAGAAATCGAGAAAGTCTGGGTGCATTTAATGCAGTAGAGATAAGTTGTACTTCTACTGTACTTGCTGTTCCATTTACTGAAAGAAATAAAAATACTCTCTCTCCTAACAGGTTTTCCCCTTGTGGCTTTTTCTTGGGCATGTTGCCAAATATTTACTGTGTCTGAAAATTTCATTGTGCACATTTATTTCATTTTCTATCATTAAAAGTTGAGTTACAATAGTGTTTATTTCAGTCTGAAAATTTATGATTATTTCTAGCCTTATGCATTTCTAGGTTGGGCTTTAAACTGAGGTATTTTTGACACTTAAACCGGTGGTTGAAACTGAGAAAAACTTACATGGTATTAGAGCCGAGTGTAGCAGAAAATTAATTTTTGCTGACAGAAAAGTAATTTCCAGAATTCAGAAATTTTCTTTTGACAATAGCAGCATTTTGTTGAAACTTGTTCTTTGCGAAATATGACTTCAACTGGTCTGAGAATGGAGGATAGGCTTGATGGGGCTGGGAAATTTATTTCGTGGAAAGCTAGGATTTTGCTTTTGTTGGAGGAAATTGAGTTGTGGGAGGAGGTAGTAAAAAAAACTACAGCTAATCCCCTTTCTATTCTCGCTTCCACCGATGCGGTAGCATTGGCTGCCTTCAACAAGAAGATATTAAGGCCAGGAGGATTATCCTAGATCCTGTTAAAGACCATGTCATTCCACTCATTTCGGGAAGGATCATGCATATGAAATGTGGAGTGCTTTGACCGACTTGTTTTAGAGCTCAAACGAGAATAGGAAGATGGTTTTGAGGGAGAAGCTGAAGAGTATCAAGATGGTCAAAAGATAGGTTATGTTGTCTTACCTTACTAGGATCTCTCAGGTGAGAGATGAGCTTGTAGCAGTTGGGGAGGTTGTTCCTAATGTAGAGCTAGTGCGGACAACCATGAATGGGGTGTCAAAGCCTTGGGCTGTGTTTGTGGAGGATTTGGTAGCTAGGGAGACCTTACCTACATGGGACATGATATGTGATGATTTTTTCCAAGAGGAGACTCGAAGGGGTCTTGTGTAGGGCACTACTTCTACTAGTAGGGAGGATGAGGAGGATGTGGCCTTGAGGGGTCCCAAGAAGGGTGGGGCCAAGCAGCAGGATGGGCAGAAGAAGGTTCCGAGCACTGTAAAGTGCTTTTCTTGTCAGAAGATAAGACACTATGCTGGGCAGTGTCTGGACAAGAAGAAGAAGATAAGACACTATGCTGGGTATTAGGAGGTAGTTGATGGTTCCATACACTCCAACGCAGAATGTAGTGGCGGAAAGGAAGAATAGGTCTATTGTTGGAGCAAGTAGAGCTATGTTACATGACTAGTCACTTCCTTTCTTCCTTTGGGCTGAGGCATGCAGTACAACTGTATATCTTCAGAACAGGAATCCCCATCGTGCCGTGGGGAACATGACACCCGAGGAGTGTTTCATAAGCAAGAAGCCCGAGGTCAGCCATTTTCGCATATTTGGTAGTTTGACTTACTCTCATGTCCCTTCTAAGAAGAGGACAAGGTTGGAGCCCACCGCAGAGAAGGGAATATTTGTGGGCTATGATGAGACTTTGAAGGCCTTCTGTATTTACCTTCCTTCTTAGAGGAAAGTTGTTGTGAGGAGGGATGTGAAGTTTGAGGAGGAGCGGGTCTCCAGGAAGTCTAGAGAGTTGGAGCAGGGATAGTAATAGGTTCTTGCACCTCAGGTTGTTTCATAGGTACCATTAGTGTTGCAGACAGGTTCACAGGTTTTCGGAGTTACTGGACCACACAATATGGGCACAGGTTCACTAGTTTTAGTGGTTCATCCAGCAGGTTCTTCGGGGACAGGTTTTGGGTCTCATATTATAGGTTCATCGTATAGAGGATCAGGATCACATAGTTCA
The DNA here is from genome assembly GCA_001517045.1 of Pseudotsuga menziesii. Lineage (NCBI taxonomy): Eukaryota > Viridiplantae > Streptophyta > Pinopsida > Pinales > Pinaceae > Pseudotsuga > Pseudotsuga menziesii. Next base: position 1,045,910 of record LPNX010499939.1, on the reverse strand, counting down.
CTGGTTGCTGGCACACCAGCTGTTGGTTCACAGGTTATTGGGGCTTCTACCTCTGGTAGTTCATTAGACGAGGACATACCCGTGGAGCAACCTTCAGGGAAGAAGAAGCTTAAGTGGCTTCGGGAGACCTTGAAGGAAGCTCAAGAGTTTGGGACACCTAGGGAGCCAATGAGGGCTATTAAGATGCCAGACAAATTGGGCATGGCATTAGTGGCTAGTTTACGTGATTCAGAGCCTTCTACTTTTGAGGAGGCCTCCCGGCATCATATTTGGCGAGATGCCATGATGGATGAGTACCATTCCATCATGAAGAACGATGTATGGGAGATAGTTCTGAGACCTGAGGGGAAGTCAGTGGTGACTTCTAGGTGGCTTTACAAGCTAAAACATGTTGCGGATGGTAGTGTGGAGAAGTACAAGGCCAGGTTTGTAGCGCGGGGGTTTTCACAGATTGAGGGAGTGGATAATGATGAGACCTTTGTGATGGTTGCTCGGTATACTTCGATCAGGGCATTGATTTCCATTGCAGCGGAAGTGGGTTGGAAGATCCATCAGATGGATGTGAAGACCACATTTCTCAATGGAATCATACATGAGGAGGTGTATGTTGAGAAGCCTCAGGGATTTGAGATTCCAGAGAGAGAGACTCATGTTTGCAGGCTGAAGAAAGCCTTGTATGGGTTGAAGCCTAGCTCCTAAAGCTTGGTACTCAAGGATTGATTCTTACTTGCAGCGGATGGGGTTTCAGAAGAGTGAGGCAGATCCGAATCTCTACTTCATCATGGTTGGAGATTATCCACTTATTTTTTTGTTATATGTTGATGACTTATTTATCATAGGAGGATAGAGACCCATTTCAGCTTGCAAGAAAGATCTTGCTTCAGAGTATGAGATGATCGATATTAGGTTGATGCACTATTTTCTGGGATTGGAGGTTTGACAGGAGCCTGGATATATTTTCCCGAGACAAGGAAAGTATGCTGTTGATATTCTGAGGAGATTTATGATGGAGGATTGTAAGCTGATGTCTACACCGATGGTCACCAACTGGAAGAAGCTTCATGCTTTTGAGGGAGAGTTTGTGGATCATACAGTACACTGCCAGCTCATTGGGTCTTTGATGTATTTGGTTAACTCTTGGCCATATTTGTGTTTTGCGGCAAACACTCTCAGTCAGTTCATGGTTGAGCCTAGGAGAGTGCAATGGGTAGCCGCATAACATGTGTTGCGTTACCTTGCAAGGACAGTGGAGTATGGTTTGGACTACAAGAGGTCAAATGGGATCAAGTTGATTGGCTTAACAGATTCAGATTAGGTAGGCAATGTGGTAGACTAGAAGAGCACTTCCAGATGTTTTTTAGTTTGGGCTCAACAGCAGTGTCGTGGTTCATGCAGAAGCAGGAGTCTATTGCTTTGATTTCTTCAGAGGTCGAGTATATGGCATCCAGTTAGGCCAGTGGCGAGCCACTATGGCTTCACAAGTTGCTGGTAAATTTATTTGGTCAGGAGCTGAGGCCTACGGTGATCTACCGTGATAATCAGAGTTGCATCCAACTCTCTAAGAATCCAGTATTTCATGACCGGTCAAAGCATATTGAGATCGCGTATCATTTCATCCGAGATTATGTTCAGAGAGGAGCAATGACTTTACAGTAAATTTCCACTGATGAGCAGGTTGCAGATATTCTACCAAAATATTTGGGGAGGGGCAAGTTTGTCTTCTTCAGGGACAAGTTGGGAGTGGTGCAGAACACCTTCCTCGGCAAGAGGGAGCGTTGATTTTTGTACCTACTAAAGTGTTTCCTTAGGTGACTTTAGCCTTAGTCACTTAAAACGGGAAATTAAAGTGACCCTTGCATTAAATGACTTGAGATGAACATTTAATGTGACTATAGAGATTAAAGTCAATTTTTGATGAATTTAAGAGGGTGAGTGAATTTAATATTTATGAGATTTAAATGAAAGCATTTAATCTCATCCATCGATCTAGTCTAATCTCAGCCATTGGATTAGATGGCTCTTCACCTACCTAGGGTTTAGACAAAAGCGAGGGAAAAGACATTTTCTTTCATTCTTGAGACCAGAAGAAGAGAGAAGAGAGAGGAGGCATGAATTTCGAGGTAGCAAAGTTTCCAGGCAACACGAATTTCGAGAAGTTTTTGGTTGGCACACATCTCAAGGTGACTATACAATATAGTTTTCGAGGGCACGATTTTCAAGGCAAGTATGGGCACAAATATCGAGAAGGCATGCATAGAAACTGAGGCCGTACTCTGCATAGAAACCGAGGTTGTACATCATTGCTTTCGACGTCTGTAAAGTTTGTATGGTATGTACCTTTTTCAAAAAAATTGAGGAGGATTTTCTGCACAAATTTCGAGGCCATGTGCACAAAAATCGAGGGATTGTTTTGGCTCAGATTTGGAGTCTTAGTTTTTGCACAGAAATCGAGGAGGCATTTTGGCACATAAATCGACAAGTTTGGGTGCATTTACTGCAGTAGAGATAAGTTGTACTTCTGCTGTACTTACTGTTCCATTTACTGAAAGATATAAAAATACTCTCTCTCCTAACAAGTTTTCCCCTTGTGGGTTTTTCCTGGGCATGTTGCAAAAAATTTACCGTGTCTGAAAATTTCATGGTGTGCATTTATTTCATTTTCTGTTATTAAAAGTTGAGTTACAACAGTGTTTATTTCAGTCTGAAAATTTATGATTATTTCCAACTTTATGCATTAATGGGTTGGGATTTAAACTGAGATATTTTTGAAACTTAAACCGGTGGATGAAACTGAGAGAAACTTACATGGTACCAGAGCTGAGTGGGGCAGAAAATTAATTTTTGCAGACAGAAAATTAATTTCTAGAATTCAGAAATTTTCTTTTGACAACAGTAGCATTTTGTTGAAACTTGTTCTTTGAGAAATATGACTTCAATTGGTCTGAGAATGGAGGATAGGTTTGATGGGGCTGGAAATTTTATTCCGTGGAAAGCTAGGATTTTGCTTGTGTTGGAGGAAAATGAGTTGTGGGAGGAGGTTGTCGGAAATACTACAGCTAATCCTTTTGCTATTCTCGCTTCCACGGATGCGGTAGCATTGGTTTCCTTCAACAAGAAAGATATTAAGGCCAGGAGGATTATCCTAGATGCTGTTAAAGACCATGTGATTCCACACATTTCAGGGGAAGGATCGTGCACATGAAATGTGGAGTGCTTTGACCGGCTTGTTTCAGAGCTCAAATGAGAATAGGAAGATGGTTTTGAGGGAGAAGCTGGAGAGCATCAGGATGGTCAAAGGAGAGGTTATGTTGTCTTACCTTACTAGGATCTCTCAAGTGGGAGATGAGCTTGCAGCAGTTGGGGTGGTTGTTCCTAATGTGGAGCTAGTGCGGATAGCCATGAATGGGGTGTCAAAGCCTTGGGCTATGTTTGTGGAGGCTTTGGTAGCTAGGGAGAGCTTACCTACATGGGACAAGATATGTGATGATTTTGTCCAGGAGGAGACTCGGAGGGGTCTTGTGCAGGGCAGTGCTTCTACTAGTAGGGGGGATGAGGAGGATGTGGCCTTGACAACAAAGGGGAAGAAGAAGAATAAGAAGGATCCCAAGAAGGGTGGGGCCAAACAACAAGATGGGCAGAAGAAGGATCTGAGCACTGTAAAGTGCTTTGCTTGTTAGAAGATGGGACACTATGCTGTGCAGTATTTCAACAAGAAGAAGAAGAAGCAGCAACAGACAACATCTTTAGCGGAGGTTAATGATTTTGCAACTAGATTTCAGAGAGAGTTTTCTTTGTGCACCAGACATGTTGATAGAGAGAGAGCATCTATTATCACCAGTGTGGATGTTGATATAGAGAGGGAGTTTTCCTTCCTGACAGACCATTCCTACAGTGCATCTACTTCCAACACTTGGTATATTGATAGCGGAGCTTTGAGCCACATGACAGGTGCTCGAGAGATGTTCTCCAAGATTTCACAGACATATACTGATGTGGAGGTGGTGTTGGGAGATGATTTAGCTGTCAGAGCAATTGGGCATGGGACCATTACCTTTCAGAGGGAGTCCATGAGTCCCATGGTGTTGAGAGCTGTATTGTATGTACCTGGGATGAAAAAGAACTCGGTTTCAGTTTCCATGATTGAGGATCAGTGTCTTGGGGTGTCCTTCCTAGATGGACACGTGCGTGTGTTTCCCAAGACTGCAGGACCATCTGCGTCATTTTCCATTGGAGTTAGATGTGGGAAACTGTATAGGCTCTTATTTTAAGTTTCAACATGCCTTGGCACGTAGTAGCGACAACAAGCTTTTTGAGTTATGGCTTTAGAGGATGGCTCACTTGCATCATCCAACTTTGGGGTTGTTGAGACATATGGTTACATGTTTACCAGAGTTCAGCACAGAGCAAAGTGATGTGTGTAGGGGGTGTGCTTTGGGAAACTACACCAAGAATGCTTTTCCTAGCAGTGATAGCAGGTCAACATGGATACTTGACTTGATACATTCAGATTTGAGTGGACCGATGTCATCTTGCCCTTTTGTGTGTCTTTGACTGCTTGTAATATGCCTCTCCTTGGCAAATATACTCTTCTTCCCCTTGGTTGCAAAATTTATCTCTTTGCTCTCTTATTGCATTCAATCACACATGAATGTATTTCTCTCTCACTTTTTCTCAATGACCTTCTTTATCGAAAAGATGACGTCTTTTTCATTTTCCTAGATGTTCTTTTATACTTTATTTCTCTCCACCCTAACCCTAACTAAACCAACTTTTCAATGGATGAGATTAACTTGATCTTAGGGATTACATTTAATGCTCATATTAAATACACTTTAGTAATTAAATGCAGTAGGGACCCACAACTTAAATACACTTTAAGTTGAATAAAGTACAAAAAGGCACTTTTAAAATATATTATCTTATTACATTTAAAAATTGCATCAAGGAAACACAACTTCTTCCCCCACATGATTGATATCAAAACATGAAATGACTTCCCGAGTTACATTTTTTCAACACTCCCTTCTTAACGAGGGAGGTCCTTCTGGCACTACATGCATTTCCACCACCTAGATCACTATTCACAGTAGCAACCCCCTCTTGCTCTTGAATCTGATATCCTAAGCTTGCTCAATCACTTCATACTGGCCGAGTCTCCTGTCCGACTCTGAAGAGACTCACTCTCTTCTCCCTGAACCAGACGCTGATGCCACTGTAGTCTTCCTCTCATCCTCAGAAGCTGATAACCATCCACTAGTTTTTGCAACACTAGGGAACATATCCCATGTTCCTGTCATATGTCTAGATGCTCTACTATCAATTAGACAATTTCTAGCATCCTGGTAACTGGTACTACCACCACTTGAATTGAAGGGGACAACCTTCTCCTTCTTCTTGAGTGAAGTCATCTCGGTAGTATGCAACTTGTCTTTAAGAGCTATCTTTCGCTGCAAACAAGTCTTGCAAGCCGATTGTATCAAACCCACTTGCTATCTCAGCAAGTTCAATGTGTCCACAATCCTTTCATAAACCTTGCTATGATACCATGAAGAAATTTGATAAAAACTAATAACTGATCTTTCAGAGATTTTATCAAACACATAGGTTCAACTCTAATTTATTCTTCACTGACCTCATTAATAAAAAATAATAATATTGTCCCACATATCTGAACTTGAAAATAAATACAAAGAACCTATCAAATTGCTGAACTGAAAAGAATAATGAACACATAAAATTTAAGGCCAAGCCTAGGGAAAAACCCCCACAGTGGAAAACCTAGAGAAAGAGAAATTTATTAAGAGCACTTGAAAATTTACCGCAGAGAAGTATGATAAAAGACAATCTGAAAAATGCATAGAAAACTGTGCCACAAATCATAAATAATTACCAGCTATTAAATGCTATATGATTGGGTACAGAACTCTGCAACACATATTTCTCCTGTACAACCTTTGCAACAGGACTTAAATGCTGCAAACTGTCTAATTGCATTGGAATTTGTGCCCATAAATTGCAGAAACAAATTACCTTGAAAACTATGCAAAAACAATATGAAAATATGTGTATAAACCTGTTGAATGGCTTCTGTACAATATGAACATAACAAGCTCCCCTTGCTCAATTTTTGTGTAGCAATAAAACCTCAATTTTTTGTGTCTTTGATTGCTTGTAATTTGCCTCTATTTGGAAAATATACTCAGTCTCCCTCTGGCGGTTGCTAATTTTTTCTCTCTGCACTCCTACTGTATTCAATCACACATGAATGCATTTCTCTCTCACACTCTTTCTCAATGATCTTCTTCACTGGAAAGATGATGTCTTTTTCATTTTCCCTAAATGTTCTTTTATACTTTATTTCTCTCGACCCTAACCCTAATGAACTCAAACCAACTTTTCAATGGATGAGATTAACTTGAAATCGGGGATTACATTCAATGCTCATATTAAATACACTTTATTAATTAAATGCATTAGGGACCCACAACTTAAATACACTTTAAGTTGAAAAAAGTAGAAAAAATCACTTTTAAAATATAACATCTTATTACATTTAAAAAGTGCATCTAGGAAACACATTTTTGTCCCCCCCATAATAGAAATCTAAACATGGAAAGGACTTCCCGATTTACACTTTTTCAACATGTGGGACAAGGGACTGTTATCACACAACTTATAGCTGCCCCAACAAATCTATCATATCCAGGACGATAGAGGAGACGAGCAACTAAAGAGGTGACCCTAGAGGATCTTGATCCCCATATATGGATCGATTGTCACTCCAATCATGATTCTCTTCACTTTAAGCCAAACGAATCCAATGGCTAAGGGGGAGACCCCAACCAATACTTGTGGGAAATATCGAAAGACAAGATACCTAGACAAGTAAGACCAATATAAGATAGAGATATCTTGACTGTGAAACCCTAGATCAATAAGATAGCTAGAGAGAGAGGCTTAGGGGATTGGTTAATGATTAAAGCTGTGAAATACAATCCAAATAGTTTTTTCCTCAATAGCCTCATAAATTGCAGTGGTACGGGTTAAAAGTGCTAGGTGAACATGATAAACTCATTACCATGGGGGGTTTCGAAGTGGAAAATTTGAGGATATCTATTTAGCTGAAGATTTTGGATGACATATTTACAATCTAGAAAAGATCACAAGCAATAAACAAGTCACAAAATAGGAAAACAACCTTCCAGACCAAGGGGTTGAATTGACTAACATGCTAGTGCCTTCAATGAATGGGAAGAGGGAGTCCGCCTTAGGGGTTATTTGAGGGATGGCTAAGAATACAAAAGTGCTAGAACTTTGAAATTCTAAGTGATGTGACCCAAATTTTTTTCCTAGTTACTACAAAATGAGAGTTTTATTAATTTTATTTAATCGATAGTGGAATACAATGAAATACAAGGAAAAAAGGATGTTGAACTCACTTGGATCTTGACAGATGTCAAGACTCTAATGTTTGCTCCCAAACCTTCCCAATTGGATGTGAATTTTTTATGCTTCAACTTTCTACCAATTTGCTTAAGTGCGCCCTTTCGAGACGAATTAGCCAAAATTAATTTGATTCACAAGAAGACAAGTTGTATACACAAAAATCCAGAGAGATATAGTGACTAGATTGACAAATGCAAATATACACATATCACTCCCTGTTAGCCAACGATTTGAGAGAGAGAGAGAGAGAGAGAGAGAGAGATCACCACTATGCTCTCCACCAAATTTTCCTTCCCTACAAGCAAAAGAAAACACAATGACTTTGTCCAAAGATGCGAAGATTCACTTCCAATGTTCCTCGAGAAGCAATTGCAATAAAATTTTCTCGAACTCTACTACAAGATACACAAGATTTGATCAATAATGAATTTTCTATTATCTCTTCAATCCAAGAGACAAAGTGCCTTTACAATGAGGGGTCTCCCCACTTAAATAGCTTCGAGAGAGACCAAATCCCTAACCAACTTTTAAATCGCTGGTTGAGATGAAAACATAACACAATGATAATAAAGGGTGGAGATCGATTCTCACACTCACTACATGGGTCACTTGACATGAGGGGGGAAAGATGCCTCATAACGCACCAATACATAGGATATAAATGATATAACATGAAAATACATCATCAAAGTCACATAGGGGCCAAAACTTAGCCACCTAGGGACACAATACATCATCTCAATATGGTACGAGGTACAACAATGAAACATATCATCCACGAGTGCACCCTCCTTTAGGAAGTGCGAATTGCATAAGGAAGGAAATATTGAGGCTTTAATATCCGGAGATGATAAACCCATGAAGAATGATGTTGAGAGACTCTCTGGAGCCATAATAATAAAAACCAAGTCATATCCTTGCCATTTACTTACGCATCGATTCACTTGCCAAGCCATGGCCACTTTGATCATTTGTAATTAAAATGTTGAAATGCTTTGTAAATACTAAATCTACTCACAAAATCATCTTCCTTTGCCTAAAACACTGAAATGATTGCATGGATGAACTTAGTGTTGAAATTTAGGGTTAGGTTAGGGTTTGATATAGGAAATTTCAAATTTTACACTTTAATGCATAAAACAAAATCTAAATCAATGTTAGATCCAAAACAATGCTGCTATAATTTAAAACATAATTGTCATGTCTTTCAACTTTAACACTCCAATGGTCATTGTGTTAAAGTTGGTCATTGAGATACAATTGATCAATTACAATATACAAAACATGAACAATAACAATAGTACCATACATGAAACTGACTAATGAATAACACCTAATAAACAATAGTAATGTTGGCTTAGATCTGGGTTAGATATCCCTTATACTCAGAAAATGTTGGAATAAGATCTTGATACTATAAGGGCAAGTCGCCATATAAACATATGCCATACCTTGAGAGAGAGTAGGTTAGAGTGCTGTAGGTTAAGGTTAGATACATATAGTAGCAAATCCCAATCACCAAGTAGGATAACAACAATGATACTCACTCCGAAACATAGTTAGGCACCCTCTAGTAGGCTCAACACAGTCATGGACCAGCCCTAGAGGCTGCACATAGTCACAACCCAACTAGAATAGGTCACCACAGTCATTGGCCCAGCTAAGGAAGATGCCAATAGTCCACCACCCAGCTAGTGAAAGCACCAACCATCCACAACCTAGCTAGAGAAAGCACCAACAATCCATGACCTAGATAGAAGAGACCACCATAGTCCATGTCAAGGCTGAGGGAGGGTCACTACAGTCCACGACCAGGTAGGATACAATCACAAATCATCCCAAAGGACATCTAAATTGCCACGAACTACTAAGAGAAGGAAACCACAGTCATGACCATCCCAAAGGGAATCCAGCCAGTCATGACTTGCTAGGATAGAGACAATACAGTCACAAACCAACCCTAATGGCATACAAAAACAATCACAACTTAGTAAGAGAGTAAACCCACAGTCACGACTCAGCCTGGGAAGGCTGTAAACAAACGTGACATTAGTTGAAACAGGTTTAGCAACCCCAAAATAATGACGCCCAGGATAATAGTCCAAGAGTAGCTTTCATAAATGAACACAACCTACATGACCAATAGCAAAAGGTCGCATATCATCCCAATACAATCACTACCTTTTTGGAGGTGTCATAAGCAGCTCACAACTCGATAAAAGGGGCAACATACAACCATGTATCAACTAAAGGAGGGATAATGCAGTCATGTCTCAGTCCACAAGGAGATAGAGCCATCAAAGACCCAAAAACGCCCACTCAAAGTAGGAGTTGTAATACCTCGGTTTTGACCCCTTGGTATTGAATTGTACATGATGCATATATTGCATTGAGATCATGACATGGAGCTCAAAGCCAAGGCCCTGCCATTGATCTGGTGTTTTGTATAGGTGATCAAGGTTGATACCTATGGTGATAGTGCTAAGTGAAGCACAATATACATTTTGATATATCATGTAACTATGCAAATTAATAAAATACCACAACTAGCTATGGAACTGCAACGTGAAAGAGATGGGGGCATGATTCCACAAGGGATAAGGAGGGGAGTTAGTCAAATTCCTGAGCCAATAGGGTGTGACCAGATGTCAATGGGGGAACCCATGTATCCTCAACTACCTTTTGTCCTTTGTCCTCAATCATTAATTTCTTCCAGAAGTCGGTTGAGGCATTTAATGCCTTGGGCAGAGCAAGTCATGATAGTTTGATGGCTTGACTGAGTAAGCCTACAAGTCCGCAGGTCTGCAACCTGGGAGGCTGCGTTCTTGCTTCTACAACAAGTAAACCTGCGTGGAAATGCATGCTCGTTCTCTCATCCTTGAGTCGCGCTGAACGTTGGGTTCATTCATGCTGTTCGTGGAGCCTGCTAGGGAGAGTCGTGTTTTTTGTTCATGCGCACTGTGCGTTCATCCTGCTGGCAGAACCGTGTTTTATTTTTGGGGTCTTCGCTTGTTGTTTACCATCCTCATCCGCACAGAGGTTCAATGGTCTCCTTGTTTTACTGAGTGTTGTTGTCGAATTGTCTCCTCTGTCATAGAGTGAGTGTAAGTTTGTTTTGCTGTGTTACTCTATGGTTGCTGTGTTGCGCACCCTTAGTTTTGGGTCCGAATTGTATGCAAGGTTGAGGAGTGGAAGAGAAGAGGAATGGGCTTGATAAACCTAGTGCAGAGAGGATCCTTAGGAAAGGGTAAGAGTGGCTGGTAAATCCTCACTGCATGCCCTGAAGAGCACTGGAAGGGAAGGCATAGCCCAAGGGACTGTGGAGCAGAGAAGGGGATGCTTCCTTATGTTGGGACGGTAGGTAATGTGGATCCCAGACCAGATAGACCTTGCGAAGGTGTCCCTATCTCTTTAATGAGCCACTAGCTTAGTCATTCTATCTTTCCACTGCCTTTGTAGCCTGATAAACCCAATTGGATGTTGGATTGGCTGTGTCTTGTTGTGTTTGGCCATGTGCAATCTTTGGCTGGACAGCCTGAGAAACCCACTGTGAATGATGGCTTGGCTGGGTGCTTGATAAACCCATTTGTGGCTTGGCTGGTCCTTCTTTTGGAAGTTGGTTTGACTATGAACAATATGATAAACCCAACTTGAATGATGGCTTGGCTAGTAGCCTGATAAACCCATATGTTGGATTGATTGGTCCTTAAACTGATTGCTAGCTTGACTGTGAATAGTCTGATAAACCCAACATTGTTTGGCTTGGAATTCTGCGACCTGATAAACCCAACTTAGTGTTGGCTTGGATAGACAGTTTGGTACACCCAACTGAGTGTTGGCTTGGCTAGACAGTTTGATATACCCAATTGAGTGTTGGCTTGACTGTGTGCTTTGGTATGGCTGTGTGTGAGTCTGTTGTTCCCTAGTCTGTGGAAATTATGCCGAGCTGGGGGTTGACAATTGTGTTGAGAGATTGATGACCACCACTGGCCTATGGTTGGGTGGATCATTGCAGTGACATAGCTAATTGCGGGGCAGTTTAACCATCAAGATAAGTATCTCTTTTATGCTTGTTTATGCCATGTATTTGCTTATGAGTTAATATGGTCATGTGGAATGCTTATTGATTATTAAGTAGAAGTTTACTTATGTTATGTTTTCCTGCATTTTACTTCTGTACATATCTTGTGGTTTTGTGATGCATTGGCCTAAGTTCATGGAGGCTAGAAGCCTGGTTACAGGGAAAAAAAATGCAGCTAAGGTAAGAATGTGGTGTTTTTGCCCCTTGGAATCTGCCTAAGGGAGAGTTGAGCGAGGCAGGATTGTTGTGTTTCCGCACCCTGGGATTTGCAGCAGAAGGCAGAGGGTGGAAAGGGAATTTGAAAACAAGGTATAAAGTAGGTTTTCCGATTTCTGACTTCCGAAGTGCAGAAGGCGGAAGGCGAAAGGTGGAGGAAGCAGTTAAGCATTTTGTCAGACTTTAAGTTTTTCGACTTTCGATTTCCGAAGTGTAGAAGGCAAAGGGCGGAGGGCGAAAGAAGTAGTTGAGTATTTCTATCGAATTTTATAATTCCGATTTCCGATTTCTGAGGGAGGAAGGGTGGAAGTGTGGAATGCAGACTGCGGAAGGGACATGTTCAGTGCATAAAATGTGTTTCCGGTCATAGAAGGGATCTGTTAAGGGCGGAACGTCTGTTACAGTGGTTTCTAAGCCTGAGAATGAAGGTTGAAGTGTGTGTTGACATCCATGCCCTGTGTTTCAAAGGAGAACAAGGGGCCTTGAAGTAATTTTTTTAATTTATCCGCATTATGGGGTATGGGGACGTGACATTGTGGTATCAGAGCTGTAGATTGCAACATTAGGCCTGCGTGGGCCAAGTTGAATAGTTAATAGAGCTGTTGGTAAATGGTTTTTAATTCTGAAATTAATATACAACTAACAATGATGTTGTTAACACATTTTGTAGAGTCATAGTGGAAATTGGAAAAATAGTTGGTTTTGACTCAGCCATGAGAACCTACGACATGTATGATGATGCACGAAACCCCTATGAGCATGAGGAAGATGCTATGGGAAAAAATGTCAGAGTTGGAAATGATGATACAAAGTCTAATGGCAGAAGATTCCAAGAGACTCCACCAGATTTTACAGCCACCATGAGAAGCCTAAGGGTGGAGATGTAGAGTCATAAAGAAGATAATGAAAGAATGTTGAAAGCTCAGGAAGAGAAACATCAGTTGAATGCAACCATGCTGCAAAATTTGACAGACATCCAACTAAGGCTAAACTTTGGGAGTGGGGCAACAAAACCAGAAGGAGAAAGAGATCTTCTAGTAGGTCATTTGACTTTGAAGGATCCACTGGGAGTTCGAGCTCTTCATCCTACAAAGTTAAGAGAAAGAGGCGCTACAGGAACAATTCATGTGATGAGTTTAATAAGGCAAGGCCTCCTACCTTTAATGGTGAAGTAAAGACCGGTCAAGAAGCTGAAGCTTGGCTTCTTGGGATGAAGAAATATTTCCAAGTTGAGGACTACTCTGGAAAAATGCAGGCTAGAGTAGCCATCTTCAACCTGAATGGAAGAGCATCCATATGGTGGGAGCACCTTAGGCAAGTAAAGAAGATCAGTGAAAGGGAGATCACTTGGAAAAAGTTCAAGAAGTACTTTAGGAAGAAGTACCTCTCTGACAGGTATTATGATGACAAGATCAAATAATTCCATGAGCTGAAATTGACACAAAAAACAATGGAAGAGTATGCCAATACGTTCTTGGAACTGTTAAGGTATGTTAGGTATATCAGGGATGACAAAGTGAAAATCTATCATTTTCTGAGTGGGATACCTCAAGCATATAGAGACAAAATTGAGTTTGATGAGCCTAGAAATCTAGAAGAGGCCATCAGGAAAGCTAAGTATTGCTATGAGCAAATGAAGGACAAACCTGATTACCAAAAGGTCTGGAAGGACAAGAGAAATGAGAATTATGATCAGAGGAAGAAATGTTTCAAACCCTGTCACTTCAGAAATCAGCAGACAACCATCACAAGTTGTGAATCCGCCAGCCACAATGATGGGGGAAAAACCAAGAGATCCAAAAGAGAACATGGAACCTAAGCAATGTTGGAAATGTGGAAGACCCCATCTGCGCAGGTATTTTCCACTTGAGAATGGGAATGTAAGGTAATATTACAACATTGAAGAAGCTGAAACATTGGGTCAAATTGCAAGGATTGTCCCTAGGATTTATGCAGCTCTCGAGGACCGTTAGGCAGACCATCAATCAACCGTGGTTTAAGTTGCAGGTAAGATTGCTGAGCAATCTGTTTCTATTTTAATTGACCATGGATCTACTCACAGTTATATTACTCCTAGAGTTTTTGAGATTTGTGGCTTGAAGAAGTTAAAGCATAACAAATCATGGTTAGTCCAACTAGCCACTGGAACTAAGAGGAAGGTTAGTGAAGTGGTAGAGAAATGTCCATTGGTTATGGATGGATTGGTCACTTATGCAGATTTGAATGTTCTACCACTTGGGTCCTATGATGTTCTTATTGGAATGGATTAGTTGAAAGCACATAGATTAAAGCTTGATTGTTACAACAAGACTTTTGAGTGCTTGGATGAAGAAGACAACCTAAAGGTCGTGAAAGGCATTCCAAAGGTGATTTCTGCTAGGCAAATTTCATCCATGTAGCTGAAGAAGTTCTGTAGGAAAGGTTGCAGAGTGTATGCAACCCATGTGTTGGAGGCAACACATAATGAAACTCCTAGGTTGGAGGACTTTCATGTTTTGCAGGAATTCAGGGATGTTATTCTTGATGAGATTCCAGGGCTTTTTCCAAAAAGGGACATTAATTTCACCATTGAACTTGTTCTAGGAGCAACACCTGTGTCCAAGACACCCTACAGGATGAGTACACCAGAGATGCTAGTGTTGAAGATGCAGCTGCAAGAGTTGTTGGAGAAGAAGTACATTAGGCCGAGTGTGTCTTCTTGGGGAGCACCAGTTCTGTTTGTGAAGAAGAAAGGTACACTCAGGATGTGTATTGATTACAGACAACTGAACAAGGTCATTGTGAAGAAAAAATACCCTTTGCCTAGGATTGATGAGTGTAGCGGGGTTTTCACCCCTGCTACGTGTAAAAGCACCTCCCTTTTTTCAATGAGATAGTAGGGTAGAGTTCGTGGAAAACAGCTACAACAAACAATAATATTAGTAAAACAAAACCAATAAGCAAATACAACTAAACTAAATAAAAGCAAAAAACATGAAAATTATACCCTCTTCTTCTGAAAATGGGCCACAGTGCCCGATCTTGGAAATTGACAGCCTCTCCATATGCTGGTTGGTACGAAGGATGATTCAATGTACTGGATGGGAAATGGTGGGGCTATGGAATGATTGGAAAAATGGTGTGAATACTTTGAGAATAATGGTTTCTCACTGTACTCACGGAATAGAATAATGAAAAAGGGATAAGAATCTTGTTGATGGAGACCTTCACACTATTTTTATAATAAGTTTTTTAGGTTTTTTGTCCTTTTCTCTCTTTTAGGGTTTTGGAACCCTAATTAGGGTTTTAAGCCATGTTTAAGGTTTTTAAGCCCTTTTGTGAGCTTTTTGGCCTTTTTCTGGGTTTTTTGGCCTTTCTTGAGAGAGAATGAAAGTAAACCATAGTTGTGAAAGTCAAAGGTAAGGGAAAAATGGTAGGAAAATGATGTAAGTATGTGGTTTAGGCCATGTAGAGCTAGGTGAGAATTTTTTTGCATTAACAGATTGCCACCTGATGTGTGAGGGAAGGAGCTCATCGTATGGCCGATATACATCATAGGATCATGGGGATAGTGGAGAGACTGGAGAGACCTGTGAAGAAGCGACGCTTCCTCGTTCGAACCATGGTGGATTTTGGTTTGTGTATTAATATTGGTTCCCAACAATGGGTGAGATATAAAGAATGTTTGACATGTATATGGACGAGGTAGGCATACCCATGCTCATAACAATTTCAAAACAATAAATAATGGAATCAAGGCTCAAGAATATGGGCGTCGATCAATACATATACAACTTATGTTACATAATGGTGTCCTTAATGAGAGGATGGATATCGTGTTGATATAAAGAACTGATACCTAGAAACAATGGAATTCTCTTGGAATGCAATATCTTCATAGCTGATGCTCTGCTGACAACTGGAGGGATTCTATGATGAGGAGTCAAAAATCTCTATGGTAAAATATGCCGCATCAATACTGGAGCTACATAGAAGCACTGCTCTGGGGATTTTGAACACTATTTCCAATGCAACCTAGAAATCACAAGGGACATGAACCT
Source organism: Pseudotsuga menziesii (assembly GCA_001517045.1). NCBI lineage: Eukaryota > Viridiplantae > Streptophyta > Pinopsida > Pinales > Pinaceae > Pseudotsuga > Pseudotsuga menziesii. Next base: position 1,030,127 of record LPNX010499939.1, on the reverse strand, counting down.
ATTTGGGTCCCGTAATAGGCTCACCAATGTGCTAGAGTTAGGTGACAACCGGGGTCTTCAATTAAATAATGCACGGAACAATATCCTGTACGAATCTCAAAATGAAGTCGAGCACGTGAGACACAACCATCTCGAGAGGCACTAATGACTCCTCTCGAGTGGCCTAAGGAACTTATCAATAAGGTGAATGAAACCATGATATAGGGACCTATGGGTCTATCCTATGGAATATATGTGTTGGTGTCAACAAAGGAAGACCTACAACTAATCAAGGAAATAATGTTTCCTTGACAAGAAGCACTAGGGGGATAACTAAGGATGTGGGACAATCTGGGGAGTGACACACTGAATGGAAAAACAGGGGAAGGGGAGTACAAGGGACTCAAATTTTCTTTGTTCAGAGTATGACGACAGGGCTGACCTGACAACAAATGAAACTAACTCATGGGAGGGGGATCATAGTTGGAATACCGGGAATGTAACTACAGATGGGAAATAATAAGGGAGGTAACTGGACTAGTGATATCCAGGGGGTCCGAGGAAGACTCAACGCAGAATACTCTGAACAAAGGTGACCCAAAGGGGAAAAGCTGCCAAACTGTGATATATGGGGTGGCTTCGAAAGACACCGTTATGACACGATCTCGTAGATTTTTAGGGAGCCCAAGAAAGTAAATGCTCAATGGTGTTTTCATGTTTAGAGAGTCTTAAAACCAGAAGAAGACTCAGTGTGGTATCTTTTTCATATGTAGTATCCTGAGTACGAAAAAGGAGAAAGGTGTGCACAGGAGAGCTCTCCCAACCTTTGGGGAAGGAATACTTCTTTACCGTTGGTGGTCCAATCAAGCCGGAAAAGGTTAAACCTGTACTGACTGGATGGTCATTCAAATACTTTTACGAGCATGAATGATACCAAGTTTGCTCGACAGTCATTTCTTGATGAGAAGGTTGGAAAAGAGCTTAAAGACAACCCATGATGATTTTTTTCGTAAAGTTCGGTCCCAATGCCCGATAAAACGTAAAATGATACAAAAGGAAATGTTTCTGGCCTGAATGTGCCAAGGTGGTCCTTTTCTGATGATAGTCTACATCGCCTAAAAAAGGATAAAAGACGCTGCATAGACGCCCTTTAAAATACTTTGACGAGCATGAAAGGAAGAAAGCATGCTCGACGATCTTTTCATTCTTTTAAGAGTTAGAACAGGGCTTAACAGAAACTCCATAGTGGAGATTCACATGGTGGCACACAAATCGAGGTGGCTTCCAAAAATTGGCCCAGAAAATCATAATGAGAACGCGAGATGAGGGTCTGTTCAAAAGATAGAGGACGAAAAACCGAACTCGGTGGTGCAAACGATGCTCCAAACGGGCTCTGGATGACCTGTGGCGTATGAAAGAAAAAATAGACCCTATGGAGGCCTATAAACAAGGGGGGACCACATGCCATGTGTCATTGTTACAGTTCAGTGCTGAGTTGGAGTGGAGGACCCCAGAGCTCTTTTGCTGATTTCTTTCATTCCGACTGGTGGTTTTACTGAACACTTATGACATGATATATATATATATATTTTTATGCACGTGTATGCACTTTTTATGGTTTTTATATGAGTCTTTTTATGATGAAAATGCCTAGATAATGTAAATGACATATGTATGCATGATTGTATGATGATGCATGATGCAATTTTTTATTTCCTATATGCGATGATGAATATGCCACTCTAGAACTTCATCAACCATTTGGTTTGCTACACTATTGAGGTTTCTGGGAACATGTGTGAATGTGATGGATTCAAAATTTCTAACTAACTGCTTAGTGCACAAAAAATTTCTAAAGAGACAAGGATCACGCACTCGGTAGCAGTTATTCAATTGGGAGACAAGCAGCTGGGTGTCTAAGAAGACATCGAGGTGACGAATAACCAAGAGGATGGTGGTGGACAGGAGACCAACGACACCATCGTACTCATCCTGGTTGTTGGTAGCAATGCCAACACACATTTCGTCGATATGGATCAACTAATGTGACAAGGAATATATAACCCACACAGTCGAGGCAAGATTTGGAGACCATCTACTTGCTCCGTCCGCAAATCCAATGTAGCGACATGAGGTAGGATCCATCTGGAGCAGTCAAGGAAACAAATTATAAGACTTATGTTAAGAACGGTGTAAAATAGAAAAGAAATATTATACTACAACCTTTATGGTAGAGACATCAGGCATAGAACCTCTTGAGGTAGAGCCCATTGCAGGGGTTCTTCAAGAGGTGGCCATTCGAGTCAACAAGAATATATTTTCCCTTGCTAAGGAAACGATGGACGACATATGGACCATACCGCATACTCAAACTTCCATTTTCCCAACTTATCATTGGCTTGGTCATAAACGAGGATCAGATCGCCTTCGCTAAAGGTGCGAGGGTGGACATGGGAGTTAAAATGTGACTTTGATTGTGTTTTAGCAGCTTTAATTGCTTGGAGAGTAGCATGACAGTCCTCATTGGTCTGTTCAAGCAGAATAAGGTGTTCTTCTAATGGTGATGTATCGGGAAGGAGCTCTATGACAAGGCATAGGGACATAATCTAGCACTCAATGAGAAGTACCGATTCAACACCATGGACTAAGTGGAAAGGGGTAAAGACGATGGCGGTTTTTGTTGAGGTTCAGTAGGCCCAGAGAGTGGAGAAGAGAATATGGTGCCATTTGGTTTTATGGTTTCCTACCATCCCTTGGAGCATGGTTTTGATGATCTTATTGATAGCTTCAACTTGTCCATTTCCTTGAGGGTAGTAAGCGGAGGAGTACTGGTGTTTGAAATTCAACATGGTTGAAAGCTCGGTCCAAACCGCGTCTTCAAAGTGACGACCATGGTTTGAAAATATTTGTTGGGGGACACCGAACCACATGATGATGTGGTTGAAAAAGAACCACGCTGCCATGTCAGATTTGCAATTGAAAGTAGGCATGGCCTCAGCCCATTTAGTGAAATAATCGACGACCACGATGATGTAGTTATGGTCACCGACTGAGGTAGGATTACAAGTCATGAAGTTGATTGCCCACTTGCAGAAGGGACCAACTGTGACCACATGATGCAATGGTGCAGGGGGATTCCTTGATTTTGGGGCAAAGAGTTGACACCTATGACAATGTTTGACTTCTTTGATGCAATCAGCAAAGATGTTAAGCCAAAAATAATCGACACGAAGAATTTTTTGGGCAATAACCAAACCAGAGAGGTGGCCACCACAGGCTCCACTATGATAGTCATTAAGGACTTTTTCAGCCTCATCATGGGTGAGGCAATGACGTAATATGGTATCAACACCCCGACGGTACATAAAATCCCCAACGAGGAGATGGCGAGCAGCTTGGTGTCAGATGCATCGTCTATCTTTGCGGCTTAGGTGACCCCAAATTTTTGTTTGTGCAGGTATAGGAGGATGCCCCCATACCATGGATCCTCTGTGGAAATGACAAATAATAATTCGTCAGGAAGGTTGATTGCGATTGGTGGCGATGCAGACAATGGAGGAAGGTCTATCATTAGTGTAGATAACGCTAAATCTTTGGTGCTCTTAGGGGCAACAAATTTCAAGTTGAACTCCTGAAGAACAACAATCCACTTAGAAGCGCAACCTTGTAGGAGGCGGTGACTCAAGAGGTACCTCATGGGGTTGGAATCGACCACGACCCTAGTGTGGTTCAAAAGAATGTAATAGCGTATATTTTGGACAGAAAAAACGATGGAGATGGCCATCTTCCCTTCATGCGAATAACGTAAAGGAGGACCGGTCAGCTTCTGACTAACGTAATAAATTACGTGCTCTTAATGAGCATCGTCCTCTTGGAACAAAACTCAAGTGGTGGCATCATCCTTTTGTACCGGTCTTCTTTCTGGATCTGCATTTGGTTATACTCGGAGAAACCATCCAAGAATGAAAATACTTCATGTCCGGCGCAAGCGTCAATGATTTGGTCAATAAATGGAGTAGGGAAGTTGTCTTTGGGACATTCCAAATTTAAGTCACGAAAATCAGTACAGATGCGAATGGTATCTTGATTTTTATTCATGGGAACATGATTAGAAACAAAAGTGGTATATGCGATAGGGTATATGAAACCCTTTGTGCGCAGTTTCTCAATTTCAGCTTTGACCACAATGGTCTTTGAAGGGTGAATTGGTCTTTTCTTATGACGAACAGGTGCCACATCAGGCCATGCATTGATATGATGTTCAACAATAGATGGATCCAACCCAGGCATCTTGGTATAAGACCAAGCAAATATATCATGGAATTCCTGAAAAAGTGCTTTGTAGGAAGCGACTTCTTTAGGGGAGCACGATGCTCCGAGTGTGATCTCTTCAACAACCCCAGGATCGGTTGATATATTGACTTTAATAGTGGGTGAAATGTTGGCCATGTTTCCCTCTTCAAAGGCGCCCCGAGTCGGAATGGGGTTTTTGAAATAGCCTACCTTACCATGGATGAAGTCCTTGGCTTCAACTAAATATTGATCCGACGATGATAGAGGTTCCTCGAGGATAAAGAATGAATGATGGTGCATATTATCCCAAGGGCATTTAGGAGTGAACAGAGCTTCACGGATCTCCTTGTCATTGTTGAAACAACGATTGGATATATTAGAAGGATCATCTATGGTGGCAGAGACATATGGGCTACCGGATCTGAAAATCATGTAAATGGTGGTGGTGTTCGAGGAGGAAGTTGGAGGGTGAATCTCCTCGATGACAGTGATTTCAAACTCACGAGAGTGTTTCCGAGTATTGTGAAGGATAGACCGATACTCGAACAAGTTTTGGCAATGGTGCGAATAGTGGCCGTACAAATCGTAAATTGTGCACGAATGGTTGGTCCTCAAAGACTTGTTCTTGACTACTGGTGGAGTTGAGATGATGACTACTAGAGTGCCATCGGCTGTATCCATAGCGTCTATGTGCATGCATAGGATAGGTATCTCTAGGAAGTTTGAGTTGCATGACCATGGACATCACACAAAGAACAAGGGGGGGTCGGACGAGGCTCGACTGTTGCTTTGGTGGCCTTGCCTCTAGCCTTCTTTGGGAGAGGAGTGACAGGTTTGGGGATGGAAGGTGTGTTCAATGGGCCCATAGGAGGGCGCGACTGTATCTCGATTGGTTGGACTGGAGTCAACAAACCCTGAGGCATCGGAGGTGGGGCAGGTGGTTCAAGGTACCACACAGGAGTCCCCAACGTAAAATTAAATTAGTTTAGAGTAGCCATGACGGTCTTACTTACGATGCCGGATGGTGGGAATAGGAAGGGAATCATGTGGATCAGGAATGGACCTCAATAATTCCTAGGTGATAATGGTTGGGGTTGCGATTGATTTTGTGGTGTGGGCGGGATGGTACTGGATGGGATGGTACACAACTCTGCCATGTCATTCGATGTGGGCATAGGCAACAGAGATGGGAAGGTGTTCGCCATAGGCACTTCAACAAACAATCCCGGTCCCACAACAGATAAGGAAGGGATAGGTACATTGTCGATGATAGTATCAATGGTAGGGATGATGTGTTCTAGTGTGGACGGTCCCTGTGGGTCGTAGTAAGTTAACTGGTTGACCATCACGATCTTTCCATCATGAGGGAACATAAGGAGTCGAAAGAAGGTGGATGCCATGACTCTCATGGAATACATGTAGCTACGTCCCAAGAGGACGTTATAATCAAGTTGGGCGTTAATAACCTCGATTTCAATCAAAATTGTTTTGTCGGCTAATGAAATAGGAACATTCAAAAGAATGCCCTGGGCCTTTGTAGAGCGACCATCATAGGCGCAGAGGGCGGTAGTGGACGGTTGGAGGGTAGGGGATCCGAGTTTCTGCTAGACAAAATTCGACATAACACAGGTGGATGCCCCTTAATCAATGATACATCAATGCACGACTAGATTCTGAATTGAGACCAGAATTTGGAAGGCGATGGTGGATGGAATTCTGGGTTCTCCTTGATCCAGATCAAACGTAATCAACCTGGAATCAGCGGGATCCACGACACCTTGTGGGGATAACAATTATTTCCACTGAGTCGAGAAAGTTTTGAGCACTTCTAGAGCGAACATGGATGTAGGTGATTGGGCCATGTCATCAACGATGCGATAATTTAGGGTACTTCGAGCAATTACGTTGTTGGTGATACGTCGTATAGGAAACCGTGGAAGTCTAGCCGCCCCATCAGTGGGGGTGTAGGTAAGTGGAGGGGCATGCTGGAAGTGTTAGAAGTAGATTCCACTGATGGGTCAGTGGTTTCCATGGTGGAGCCGTGCTAGTTGCGCCTAGTCTGGAGGTTAACTTCTTCGGTTGAAAGTGTCATCAAGTGATGAACACCAGATTCTATAGGTGGAGCTGTGGCGGGAGCTGCGGGAGTTCCAGGAGCAGGTGGGACCAAGACCGTGGTTGCAACCAATCCTTGGAGTGGTAATGGGTTTTAGAGCACCATAGGCGGAGGACTTGGTGGTGTTGGGTTGGGATGAGCCTAGTTCGTGTCATGGGCATCCTGTTGAGCTTCATTTTGGAGAAATTGTTTAACGCGAGCCATATGAGGGCGCATATGTGTATAGTGACCGTAGGTGTTACATAGGGCACACATATGATTGGTCCAACTGTGGTTTCTTTCTCTACCGGTTAGGATGTTGGGGGTTCTGTGCCGGTGGGTTGGCACCGTTGTTGTTTGGGGGGTTAGGCTATCGTCCGCCACCTTACGGATGATTATTGCCTCGGTTTCTTCCTTGGTTTTATTACCCTACCCTTCTTGGTTGTTAGGGGCGAGTTGGTTGGGAAGGTTCTGCTAAGCGAAAACATGTCCTATGGAAACCAAAGGGGACGAGGCTGGAGCTAGATTGTGCTGCACTGGTGGCGCATAATAAACCGGAGGAGCTGGGGGAGATGCAAATCTAGCCATTAGGCCTGAATACAAATGTGCCGGCCAAGTAGGCCCATGCTGATTTGGCGTGGGATGTCCATAGGAGGAGGTGGATCCAGAATGAGCCATCATCCGTGAGTAATCGAGGATATGGTTTGGTTGTGCAACACTATGGGTGTTTCCTGGGTGTGGTGGCATTATAGGGGGTACCACATAGTATTGAGGGTGTTGTGTGACAGAGCTGATGACACCATCCATAACGTGGGATGCCCCTGGTGTATCGCGGTGGGAGGTGCCTACACGGGGAGCATCTGGTATGATGGTATATAAATACCTAGACTGGGCAAAGATTAAGTCGAACCATTGATCCTTTAAGATGGCCTATTCCTCAGTTTGGGGTCGCTCATAGGTGATGTCCTTGGCTATGGGTGGGAGTAAGGTCTTTAAAAACTAGTCTAGGAAGATCTTGTAATCCAGTTGGATCTTGCATAGGCTATGTCGCCGCCGTAATTCATGGATGTGGTCGGTGATGTGGGTAGCTGTATTTTGATGGCAGGATAGAAAGTCTCCACTCCCTCATCATATTGGACGGGTAGTTGGAAGTATTGGAGGAACATGGAGGCCAGTGAAAATAAGTCTGGGTAGGAGGCATGTGGTAGTTCGATGTACCATTTCACAACAACACTCGTAACTATGTGTTGTAATAGCCTCAGTATGACGGAGTCATCCATAATGCTGTTTGATGAGCACCATAAATGGAAGGACATGATGTGGTTTTGGGGGTCCTCCCTCGCCTTTCCCTCAAACTTTGGGATGTTTGAAGGAAGTTTGGTTGGCATGGGAGGCCAATGAGGTTGATGACTGATAGGGTCATTCATTAACCTAGCAAAATATGGCAAGTTAAGACGAGCCACAAATAGTAGGTTAGACCCTAAGTTGGCTCGGGACGGATCGACAATGGCATTGGAGTTTGCAGGAGTATGACATCCTTGCATGGATGGGGGTATATGAGGTTGAATTCCCAATGCAGGGATAGTTTGAATGGTTGTGGAAGGGCCACTGCCCCCATGTATGTATGATTGTACAATAGGAATTGTGGTAGCTGGTGCAGGGCTGCCACTAATGGGTAGCATACCTAAAACAACATGTGGACTGGTGGTGGTGCCGCTAGTAGGGATTCCCATGATAATGGGTGGCAGGTACATAGGTCCACCACCACTTCCCCCTCCGAAGAATGGATCAGTATTAGTGCCAGCCATGGGGCTAGACTGTGCAGTGAACAGATTCGGTTCGGAGTGGTAGTATTTTGAATCGGAATCAGAGTCTGTGTGACCTTCTAAAGGTGAGGAGGGTTGTCGAAGAAGGCTTTGACAATGACGGTCTAAAGAACCAAAATGAGGGGAGTGCCCTCTAATTCGATGGGAATACTGTGGTGAAGCAATGCTGGCTGTAGTAGTAACACGTAATGAATTTGGACCCCGGTTTAAATCGACTTCCTATTGGCTCAAAAGGACTTCCTATTGGCTCAAAAGGAGTCACTCGACCACCAAGACGTCCTGAAGACAACGCTTTGGTTTTCCTTACAGGTGGGTATCTAGTCAATCCGATGGGGGTCGTTTCTCGTTTCATTTGGCAAGTCCTCTCAATGGTCAACTACTTTAGGTTTCTTGTGGTACTCCTCATTATGAATTTTAGGGTGAATCCCAAGTACTTCCCATAATTGTCGCAGATGAGACTTATGTCCCAAACCGAATGTTATCAAGTAAATTTGGTTACTTTTAAGGTTTAGCTCGGGGTCATGAACCAAGCGTTTTATTATTATTGGTGTGAGTATGCATGCACTTGTGTATGAAACTTTTACTTTCAAATATGAAATAAATAAATAATAATGGATTTCCTGCAAGAAACAAGCAAAGGGCTATACCAAAGCAGGTCTGAAAGGTAAAAGTAAGTCTGAACAAAGTGCAAGACAGACATGGGTCTGAAAATAGGCTACTGACAAGGGTTAAGTTTGCAAACCTGTAGTGTGACTACCCCAACTTTGTATTCCTCAAATCAAAGAGGGATTGCTGGGCTCTCAATAAAGTGGAAACAAGTCCACCCGTAGATCCATAGGTCAAATGCCAAGTGCCCAATGCTCAACAAGGAGGATGCTAACGTCGTGAGACCCACAATGGTCTACTACTTCCTATAGCTTCCAAAGTCACTTGTTTTCAGTTGAAGAGAACAATAGTGAAGTAGATTCCTATTATTAAACTCACTCAACCCCCCGCTGTATCTCAAAATACCTCGGAGGGCGATGACTGAGTAGAGGAGGAGGGGCCAAATAAGTAGGTTAATTTCCAACTTATAAAATGCATACTAAACAGGAAAACAGAAGCAAATTGGCTCAGGAAAATACAGGTCGCACTTAATAGGTTGACAATTGCGACTGGGTCACTTAAACAGGTGAAATAGAAGCAACTGAGTCACTCAAACAACAGAAACATACTTGACTTGGCCATGTGAGGCAAATCACGCTTTATGGGGCTAAGGTTGTGACTTAGGTCGCACCTAACAGTAAAAAATGTGCAATTGGGTCATAGCTTCTGGCCCAAAAGGTGCAACTTGGGCCGAAACTAGAAAAAATAAAAATAGCAAGCTGACAAGGGCCAAGGGGCTTGGAACTGGTGCCATACAGGTTCATATCGACCACGTGAGGGTTCATTCAGTGAAGACTATGAGTAAAAACAGAATAAACAACTGCAAAACAAGGGATACAAGAGGATCAACCCAGTATGGCCGCCAAAATTGTAGTGGGGTTTTCACCCCTACTGCGTGCAAAAGCACCTCCCTTTTGTCAATGAGACACTAGGGTAGAGTTCGTGGAAGAGAGGTACAATAAACAATAATATTAGTAAAACAAAACCAATAAGCAAATACAACTAAACTAAATAAAAGCAAAAAACATGAAAATTATACCCTCTTTTTTCTGAAAATGGGCCACCATGCTCGATCTTGGAAATGGACTGCCTCTCCATAGGCTGGTTGGTATGGAGGATGCCTCAACGTATTGGATGAGAGATGGTGGGCATAAGGAATGATTGGAAAAATGGTGTGAATACTTTGAGAATAATGGTTTCTCATCGTACTCACGGAATATAATAATGAAAAAAGGATAAGAATCTTGTTGATGGAGACCTTCACACTATTTTTATAATAAGTTTTTAGGTTTTTTGTCATTTTCTCTCTTTTAGGGTTTTAAGCCCCATTTAGGGTTTTTAAGCCGTTTTTTGTGTTTTTAGCCCCTTTTTGGGTTTTTAACCATTTTGAGAGCTTTTTTGGCCTTTTTGAGAGATAATGAAGTTAAACCATAGTTGTGAAGGTCAAAGATAAGGGGAAAATGGTAGGAAAATGATGTATGTATGTGGTTTAGGCCATGCAGATCCAAGTGAGCAATTTTTTACGTTAACAATGACCTATTTGATTAAATGAGAGGAGCAAAGGTATTTTCCAAGATTGACTTAAGGTCTGGTTACCATCAGGTAAGAATCAAGGATGAAGACATTCATAAGACAACCTTCAAAACAAGGTATGGACATTATGAATATGTAGTGGTACCATTTGGTCTCACAAATGCACCAGCTAAATTTATGTGCCTTATGAACAATGTCTTCAGCAGGTATTTGGACAAGTTTGTTCTTGTTTTCCTTGATGACATTCTGATTTATTCTAAGAATGAGGAAGAGCATGAAGAATATCTGAGATTGACCTTGCAATTTCTTAGAGAGCATAAGATGTATGCAAAGTTGAGCAAGTGTGACTTCTATAAAGATATGATTTACTATTTGGGTCACATTATCTCAAATGAGGGTATATCTGTGGACCCTGAAAAGATTGAGGCCATTATGAATTGGCCTACTCCAAGGAATGTGACAAATGTATGATATTTTATGGGCCTTGCAGGATACTACAAGAGATTCTCTGAAGGATTCTCCAAGGTTGCACATTCGATCACTTCCTTGCAAAGGAAGGGAATAAAATTTGAATGGACGCCAAGGTGTGAAGAAAGCTTCCAGAAGTTGAAGAATCTTCTCACAAGTGCACCAGTATTGAAGGCTGCAGACCCAGAAAAAGACCTTGTGGTGTGTACTAATGCATGTGGTCAAGGACTTGGAGGAGTTCTTATTCAAGACAACCACGTGGTATGTTATGAGTTAATAAAGTTGAAGGATCATGAGAAGAACTATGCCACTCATGATTTAGAACTTGCAACCATAGTACATGCTCTCAAGATGTGGAGGCATTACTTAACGGGCAGAAAGTTTGAGTTAAGGACAAACCACTGTGGTTTGAAATATTTGTTTGATCAGCGTACTTTAAATGCTAGGCAAGTCAGATGGTTGAAGTTTTTATGTGAGTTTGATTTTGAGATCAAACACATAAAAGAAAAAAGAAAAAAAATTGGCTGATGCACTCAACAGGAAGGTGCATGAAATGCACTTGGCATCTCTTAGAATTTTCCAATCACATTTGAGACAATAGATTGTTAATCATGCTACTGAAGATGAAGTGTATGTGTAGGTAAAAGAAAAATTGCAACAACAAAGTCTTGAGAAGAGGTATGAGGGATATAAATTGGAAGAAGATGGACTTCTTACTAATAAGAACAAAATTTTATTCCAAGTGCAACAGACTTGAGGAGACTTGTTATGGATGAGATCCATCAAGCTCCATATTCTGGTCACCCAGGATATCAGAAGACAATTGCTACAACCAGAAAACAATATTTTTGGCCAGGAATGAAGAAGGACACTGCTGAGTATATTTCAAAGTGCATGAAATGTCAGCAGGTAAAGGTTGAGCATCAACACCTAGCAGGGTTGTTGCAGTCTTTGCCGGTCCTAGAAGGGAAATGGGAAGTTGTTTCCATGGATTTTATTATAGGATTTCCAATGACTTGAAGACAACATGATTCCATCATGGTTGTGGTGGAAAAGTTGAAAAATGAAACACATTTTATACCTGTTAATTCCACACATAAGACTGATGACATTGCAAAAATATTCATGAAGGAGATTTTCAAATTGCATGGATTGCGTAAGGAAATAGTTTCTGACAGGGATGCTAAGTTCACTTTCAACTTTTGGAAGAGTTTGTTTATGGATTTAGGTACAAATTTGAAATTCATCACTGCCTACCATCCTCTGACCAATGGTCAGATAGAGAGACTGAATCAATTGCTTGAATACATGATTCACATGTATGTGGTGGACAAACCATCCAAGTGGGAAGATTACTTACACTTGGTAGAGTTTGCTTATAATAATGGACATCAAGCATCCTTGGGGATGAGTCCTTATGAAGCTTCGTATGGAAGGTGTAGGAAACCTGTGACACGGGATAATCCAGTGAACATGATTGTATTTAGTCCAAAATTGCTCAAGGAGATGGAGTAGGAAGTTGCAAAGATAAGGTAGGATTTGAAAGCAGCCCAGGACAAACATAAAAGCTATGTAGATAAGCATATGGTGGACAGAGAGTTCAGTGTTGGGGATCATGTTTACCTCAGAGTGAGGGCAAAGAATATTTCTTTGAAGCTTGGAAGTTGTGCCAATATATCACCTAAATATTATGGTCCGTTTGAAGTGCTTGAAAGAATAGGGCCAGTTGCATATAGACTTGCATTGCCTGCTAGCACTAGGGCTCATGATGTTTTTCATGTTTCTTTGCTTAAGAAATATGTATTTGATCCTAACCATGTGATTGATTGGGATGCGATTTAGGTGGAACCCGAGGGAGAGTTTCGAACCGAGCCATTGCGCATCCTCGACGGGAAGGTCACCATGCTCTGGAATCAAGCCATAGGACAGGTAAAGGTGCAATGGGAACACTACAGTCTCGAAGAGGCTACATGGGATCTGGAGGATAGCATGTGATTGACACATCCATTTTTGTTTCAATTTTGCAGAGTGCTGAGATAGTGACAATATAGCATTTTTGTTCAATTTGTAAAGCAATGAGGACAGTGCTGTTGTAAGGGGGAGGGGAATGTAATACCCCTGTTTTGACCCCTTGGTATTGAATTGTACATGATGTACATATTGCATTGAGATCATGACATGGAGCTCAAGGCCAAGGTCCTATCATTGATTTAGTGTTTTGTATAGGTGATCAAGATTAATAATTACGGTGATAGTGCTAAGTCAAGCACAATATATATTTTTATATATCATGTAATTATGCAAATTAATAAAATACTACAACTAGTTATGGAACTGCACCGTGAAAGAGATGGGGGCATGATTCCACAAGGGATAGGGAGGGGAGTTAGTCAAAATCCTAAATAATAGGGTGTGACCAGATGTCAATGGGGAAACCCATGTATCCTCAACTACCTTTTGTCCTCTTTACTCAATCATTAATTTTTTCTAGAAGTCAGTTGAGGCAGTTAATGCCTTGGGGCATAACAAGGCATGGCAGTCTAATGGCTTGATCGAGCAAGCCTGCAAATCCACATGTCTGCAGCCTGGGAGGCCACATTCTTGCTTTTGTGACAAGTAAACCCACGTGGGAATGCATGCCCGTTCCATCATCCCTGAGTTGCGCTGAATGTTGTGTTCATTAGCGCTATTCGTGGAGCCTACTTGGGAGAGTCGTGTTTCTGTTCATGCACGCTATGCATTCATCCTGCTGGGAGAACCGTGTTTTGTTCTAGGTTGTTCACTTGTTTACCATCCTTAGCCGCACAGAGTTTCAGTGGTCTCCTTGTTTTGCCGAGTGTTGTTGTTGAATGGTCTCCTTTGTCACAGAGTGAGTGTAAGTTTGTTTTGCTGTTACTCTGCGGTTACTATGTTGTGGACCCTTAGTTTGGGGTCTGAACTGTATGAAAGCTTGAGGAGTGGAAGAGACGAGGAATGGGCTTGATAAACCTAGTGCAAAGAGAAACATTAGGAAAGGGTAAGAGTGGTTGGTAAATCCTCATTGCATGTCTTGAAATGCACTGGAAGGGAAGGCATATCTCGAGGGACTGTGGAGCAGAGAAGGGGATCCTTCCTTATGTTGGGTATATAGGTAATGTGGATCCCAGACTAGATAGACCTTGCAAAGGTGTCCCTAGCTCTTGAATGAGCCACTAGCTTAGTCATTCTGCCTTTCCACTTCTTTAGCAGCCTGATAAACCCAATTGGATATTGGCTTGGCTATGTATTGTTGTGTTTGGCCATGTGCAATCTTTGGCTGGACAGCCTGTGAAACTCACTGTGAATGATGGCTTGGATGGGTGCCTGATAAATCCATATGTGGCTTATCTGGTCCTTATTTTGGAAGTTGGCTTGAATGTAAACAGTTTGATAAACTCAACTTGAATGATGGGTTGGCTGGTAGCCTGATAAACCCATCTGTTGGCTTGACTGGTCCTTAAATTGATTACTGGCTTGACTGTGAACAATCTGATAAACCCAACATTGTTTGGCTTGGAAGCTTGCGGCCTGATAAACCTAACTTGGTGTTGGCTTGGCTGGACAGTCTGATAAACCCAACTGAGTGTTGGCTTGACTGTGTGCTTTGGTTTGGTTGTGTGTGAGTATATTGTTCCCTAGTCCCATGTGGAAATGATGCCCAACTCGGGGATGGTAGTTATGTTGAGATATTGATGAACATAACTGGCCTATGGTTGGGTGGATCGTTGCAATGACATAGCTAGTTGTGGGACAGTTTAACCATCAAGATAAGTATCTCTGTTATTCTTGTTTATGCCATGTATTTGATTACAAGGTTAATATGATCACGTGGAATGTTTATTGATGTTTAAGTAGAAGTTCACTTTTGTTATGTTTCCTTGCATTTTAATTTTGTACATACCTTGTGGTTTTGTGATGCATTGGCCTAAGTTCATGGATGCTAGAAGTTTGGTTACAGGGCCAAAAATGCAGCTAAGGTAATAATGTGGTGTTTCCGCCCCTTGGAATCCGCCTAAGGGAAAGTTGAGTGAGGCAGAATTGTTGTGTTTCAACACCCCGGGATTCGCAGCGAAAGGCGGATGGTGGAAAGGGCAGTTGAAAACAAGGTAGAAAGTAAGTTTTCTGATTTTCGACTTCCAAAGTGCGGAAGGCAGAAGGTGGAGGAAGTAGTTAAGCATTCCGTCGGACTTTAAGTTTGTTGACTTCCGATTTCCGAAGTGTGGAAGGCAGAGGGCGAAGGGCAGAAGAAGTAGTTGAGTATTTCCGTCGAACTTTATAATTCTGATTTTCGATTTTCGAGGGAGGAAGGCCAAAAGTGCATAACATAGACTGCGGAAGGGACAATGTTCAGTGCGGAAAAGGTGTTTTCGGTTGCAAAAGGGATTTGTCAATGGCGGAACGACTGTTACAGTGGTTTCTAAGCCTGAGAATGAAGGTTGAAGTGTGTGTTGACATCCATGCCCTGTGTTTCGAAGGAGAACAAGGGGTCTTGAAGTAAAAAATTTAATTTATCCACATTATGGGGTATGAGGATGTGACAGGAGTAATCCTAGATGTCAACAACAACAAGTTCTCAAGCAGACAAGGATCAAATATGAAATTTTTTTCATGTCAAGATGCACACTTTAGAAAATGGAGGAGTGGAATTCATTTAGAATCTTGACAAGCCTTCTAGAAAGGTCACTTAGGAAACCCTAGGTTTTATGATGGTCACCATAATGAAACATAAAATAAAGTTGAGTTGACTTACAGTAGGGTACTAATGGTCATAGTGTCACACAAAAATAAAAATAATAAGGTTAAGTCATCATAACAAAGGTGGTGAAGTACCACACAATAAGGGCGCAAGGACCAATATGACCATAAGTCAACTAAGGGGTCACAACAAGGTGGTAATGAAACCTCCTTACCCACAAGACCAAGGTGCATCATCAAGGAGGGGAAACAACCCCTTTTACCCATGGGACCAACAAGACCAAGGACTTTAATATTTTCCCTCTCATGGTATATTGCCATGTGTGTTCCATATATTTTTTTAATCATCAATGTATAAGGAAATATCCAAATTGGATGATGTGATTCCCTGTTACTTTGTATTGCTCCTATTGTTTAAGTGCTAGTGACATCATTAAGGGGTGACCAGTGTCTTAAGAAACAACCTAGCAATAACCGTTTAGGAGAAAGGACACCACACATAATCATCTTGGACAACTGACCAAGATCCACCTAGTTAACTAACTAGGAATGTACCTGCAGTAACTGCTTGGTCCTAGACCAGGAAGTCTCTGCATTAACTTGCAGGATCTGCTTAGTCCTAGACCAAGAATCTTCATGGTCCAAGACCAGGAACCCTATAGGCATATAGGGTCCCTAACCACATGTCAGGGACTTTGCCATGGCATCAACTTGCTTTGTCCCAGACCAAGAACCCCAGGAGACTACTAGGGGCCCTAGGGTACCTTATAGGGTCTTACTATGCCCTAATTAACTGACTATGGTACCATCCTCCCTAAGAATGGGTCTCGCAGCTGCACTATATTTAACATGCACCAATTCCATAAATGGCGACTAATCATACACCATGGAGCAACCTGTAATATCATCTGTGAATAATTTCCACTACTATTAATTAAAAATTTGCTTGCTGACTTTATAAAAATAATAATAATGGACAAATTTGTACAAACTGAAGCATGGAATGGTATGGTTGGCTAGGTGTTGGTACCGGTATCTTCCCCATCGAATTTTTTTAGATTCCAACAGTGTGCATGTAGAGAGCAACCCTGTTTTTCGCTGCCGAAAACGCTATCACTGTTTTGGTGTCAACTTGATTAATTTCTTATTACCTTAAAAACCTTCATCATGATTAGTGTGTAACGTATGTTTGGCCTTGTTCTCTTTGTTTTCTTAGAAAATCATCATTTTTCTTAAACTCTTATTCAATATGCCATTTCCATCATTATGTAGTTTGGGTATCATAGTTTTTAATAATTATTATTAAAAAATGAAATTATCAATTTATACTCCTTATTCAATATGTCATTTCTATCGTTATGTAGTTTGGGTATCATAGTTTTTAATAATTTATTAGTTTAAAGAAAATGATTTTTAGTAAAAAACTTAAAGTATTGTTTTATATATGTACTTTAGGTGTCATAGTTTTTAATAATTATTATTAAAAAATGAAATTATCATTTTATACTCCTTATTCACAATATGTCATTTCTATCATTATGTACTTTAGACATTGTTTTTAATAATTATTAAATCATGTATTTCATTTCAAGTTGGTTTAAAACTACATGTTCTGCCTGTCAGATGGTTTTGAACAAATGGCATTATTAAGACATAATAATACCGATTCACATTGCATATGGGATATGTCCCACGGCTTTTAAAATGATCAAATGTCAAATGTAGCCAACTGTCTGAGGCAAGCATGCACAAGATTTCCACTGGAGTGTTGCGACTTCAGATAAAAATGTGCCTAGGTATCATGCCCGAGAGCTATGGATCAATCTGTAAAGTTGAAGTGTTAAGGAATGTGCATTTTGTTAAACCAAAGGTGTTATGAAATTGTGGTGGGGTTTTTCAATTTCTCAAGGGAAAGGCAGAGATCATAAAGGCATAATTCAACATAATTTATCAGATGAAGCAGTGTTAAATGAAAGCTAGCGATGATGCTGATGGGAACAACCATAAGACGTATCAAGTGATTTCAATCAAGGATTTGCTGAGCAATTCGTGGAATATTTTGGTCAATGAAATCAAGCAAATACACATTTAAGGGAAGGGGATTAATATCAAAGTTATTCTCATATTTTTAGGCAGTACTAAAGCAATTAATTCCAAATTTTAAGCAAAAATCAGAGAATTTTGTCCGGATTTTATTGCCACAATGGAGTATACTTCCCAAATTTGATGGCGAGGATCAACAGGTAAAATATTAATTTCAGATTTCTAGGCAATTAATAAGCAGGAAGAGTATTATGTGGCAATCGGTCTTCATCAGTAGTTTGAGGTGTCTTAGCAAATTGGCGCATACAAAATTGTCAAAGATATGAAGATCTTATCTCTCTAGCAAACAAAATCTGTGGTAAATTCTGGGTCACAACAAAATTTCAAAGTGGATATGATTGACATCATTGGGCAACATTGAAGTTTTCGAAGGACATCGATGATAAAACATTTTAGTTCAAGATAAGCAAACGAAGAATTATTCCAGATTTATGGCAATTTTGGGAGATGTATCTCCACATTCAAAGGTAGTTCAAATGCTAAATGAAGCATCCCAATACAATTAGCAGGTTATATGGAAGTTCTAGTTTTCTTTGCAAACAATTGTGGATTTAGTTCTTTTGTTATCATATCCGAATTTTTCTTTGTTGGTTTTCTATGATTGGTTTTAGAAGGATTTCGATCCACAAGTTTTGGATCTGAACTGACAGCATTTATTCTATATATTGTAAAACTGAGTTTGCAAAGGAAGAGAGTTCGAGAGGCCCAAGAGAAAGTACTGGAAATACTGAGTTTGCAAAGGAAGAGAGTTTGAGATAACCAAGAGAAAGTAGTGGAAATAGAGAACTCTGTATACATTATTGTAAGCCATATGGGCTGTTGTCTCTGTAATGTTTTGCAATCAAAGATTCCCAAGAGTTTGATATCAGAGTGAGTCTTTTGTTCTTCATTTTATTACTTGAATGAATGCCATTTTTTTAGTATCAATAATTGCTCACAAGTTATGGATTCCTGAGCAGCAAAGTATTTGCTGCAATTTCCCATAATTTTTGTGTTTCTTTCAAGCATTCATCTGTCCATTTTTAGAAAGTAACTTATGTTCATTGAATGTTCTATCCCTTGAATATTCAAGTCAGACCTCTTAGAGATGCTTGAGTATTTCATATTTGTTCTCTTCTTCTACATTGAACCGGTATTTAGCTTGATTGCCTTTGATTGGTATTTAGCTTGATTACCTTTGATTTATAGCTTGATGATGCCCCATGGCTTTGATTCAGCTTACTTGATCCACTATCTTAATCAAACATTAAACCCTTTTCATCTAGTTTGTTGTGCTCTCCTTTTTCATTAAGTTTGTTGATCTACCTACGAAACCCTTATTCAAATCAAATCAATATCAGCCTTAGAGCATAAGATGTGCTGGTTAGGTTAGAGTTGCAGCCATTGAACCGATTCTAGCACAAACACCTCCAAAAGCACCAAAATACATCAATCGAGCCATAATAATCACATCCATCAAGGGGCCCTGCATGTTGACCAAGTCAACAAAGTTGACTAGGCCAAAACTAATGAAAACATTGACAAAGCTAAAAACTGAGTGTCTCTGCATCAACGAGGTGTAAGTAGTACATTCTTAATCATAGTAGCAATGGACTAAAAGCATTAGTATCATGAAACGATGGTGATCAATACAATAAATACACAAATATGACGTATAATTAAAATAATTGCATGGTTAATAATGCAGTCTCTACCATGTACTCACTTTTGCATTCAATCCACTCTACAAAAGGGATCATTCCTCACTAAGCTGGGTGAAATGGGATTC
This sequence comes from Pseudotsuga menziesii, assembly GCA_001517045.1. Taxonomy (NCBI): domain Eukaryota; kingdom Viridiplantae; phylum Streptophyta; class Pinopsida; order Pinales; family Pinaceae; genus Pseudotsuga; species Pseudotsuga menziesii. The sequence continues at coordinate 1,010,707 of LPNX010499939.1, read as the reverse complement.
AAAAAGGTTAGGCTTAGTGATTTGTTAGGTTTAGTGATTGCTTGACTTATTGGACAAACTTAATGGACTCTCAGATATAATGAGATCAGGGAGACCAACGTAATGTGTGCTGGATAGAGGAGCACTAGGGAATGTAGGTGTCTCACAAATGGATAGAGTGCTTAGAAGACCTCCAATAGACTCTAACAAGTATCCTTGCTTTCCATTCATTTCAAGACTTTATGTAACCACTTGCTGTTCATTGCAAGCCTTGACTTTCATTTGGCTTGCATCCTTTTAGATATAACATTTATGTGTTTCAATGCATTTTTATTGGCCTTTTATTTCATTTCATGACCCTTATTTGATTTTACATGTGTTGAGAAGCACAACCATTTGTGGCTTTCTTTTCATTTCATTTCATGGCATTTTATTGCTTAGTCTTGAGAAACAAAACCATTTGTGGCTTGGCCAACTTTCATCTTAGATGATGAAACTTGCTTCAAGAACTAAGGGACACATTTCAACTCTATGGAGCTGAGACACAAATAAACATGGGTTCTATCCAAGCATAGAAATCACAGTGGGGGAAATATTTAAGCACATTAATATTATCCAAGTCAAGGGGCTGAAGTTTGCAGTATGGAACAACGGATGGATGGGAGGACAAGGTGATGCAAGAAAAAAATGGAGAATGATCTAGTTTGTATTGAAGCTAACCCTACTTGTGAGCATATACCATAGTCTCAACACACACCATTTAACCGTTCAAAATTATTAGTCCACAAAAAACCAATAAACCATGATCATAAATGCCAACTACACATGCCAAGTCACATCTACTAAGATAACCAAGAAGTACAATAAGAAGAAACCTCAAACCATATACCTGCTCAATCATATTTGCATATGGATATGAAAATACTTTTGACAGATTGGAAGGTAAGGAAGATAACTTAGTTGGTGTAACACCTCGATTTTGACCCTGTTTGCATTAAAAATGTATATGATGTATATATTGTAATTAATCGTGGTGAGAAGATAAAGGCAAAAGCCCCACCATCGATTTAATGTTTTATGTTCTGGCGATTAAAATCGTTGCCGATGGTATATCGTGTTATCCAACACATTATAATTTTGGCATCATGTAAATATGCATTTTACATTAAAATACCCACAACCAGCTATGTCTATGCAACATTAAAAGAGATGGGGGCATGATTTTCCTAAGGAATAGGGAGGGAAATTATTTAAATCCTTGGGCCAATGGGGAAAAGCCAAATGTCAAAGGGAGAACCCATCAAACCCTCAACTACCCATTTTGTCTTTTTCCCCAATCATTAAATTCTGCCAAAATGTGGTTGAGTTAGTTATTGCATGGAGTGGGAAGAGTATGGGAAGAAATTCGAATTGGGTCGAGGACCCATTTTTGAAAAACGTGTTCTAACTTCCTTGGCAAGGAAAATGCCCAAAAACGTATGCCATTATGCCGTACACCCACGTTCTTCATTTTGCTCACACAAAGGAAAGTTGGGGAGCTGCTTTTGACTTACACGATTTTTCATGCTGCATGTTTCCTTCACGATTTGGGCTCCTGGGTGTTTTCATCATCATCATTCACCCACGTTGGGGCTCACTCAAGCGACTGGGAATTTCCTAAGTGTGAAATCCACGATTTTGGATTTGCTGTGTATTTCTTCCTCATGTGGACAGTCGTTCTTCATTTTTTGGAGTCTAAGAATTTCGATTTTGTGATGTTCTTGTGGTTGGGTTTCTTCCCCAATGATTTCTGTTGCATTTCCCCAATGTTTGCCAAGCTAAATTTCGTTTTCGTGTTTCCAACGATTTAGAGGAGAGACCACATCCTCTTGGGTGTTGTTGTTGATTTCAGTTTTGGCCACGTTAGGGCCAAAACATCCTTGGGATACTATTTGCTGTTAGTGCGTTGTTCTTACGCTCCTTGGCAATTAATTTTGTGGCTGAACTGTCTTCCTCAACCCAGAAATGGTGTATATTGCCATGTATGCAATTGGTCTTTGGACTGTGTAGGAGTGGAAAGGAGTCTGCTGGACAAACCTAGTGTTTTGCAGAAGCCTCATAGACAGAGCTAGAGGGATGGTTCCCTTCTCTACACCTCTTGAATAGCACTGGAAGGTAATCCATGTCATGAGGGACTGTACAACAGAGAAGGGAATGATTCCTTGTGTTGGGTGTGTGTGGATGTCTTACGAGTCAAGCTAGTTCTGGTGAAGGCATCCTTAGCTCTTCAGTGAGCCCACTAGCTTAGCAGACAGTGCTTCCATCTCCTGATAACCTGATAAACCCAACTTGTTGGCTTGGTTCTGTGTTGTTGTGTCTCCTTGACAGTCCGATAAACCCAAACCTAGATTTGGCTTGACTGAGTTTTGACATATCATTGTCTATGTTTGAGCCTGCTTAGTTTCCTTTTCCTTGGGGAATCATGCCCAAATCAGGGGTGGCAGTGTTGCTGAGAAGTTAAGAAGCACACTGGCCTATGGTTGGGTGGAACATTGCAGCGACATAACTGGTTACGGGACGAGCTTCTCCATAAGATAAGTATTCTTGTGTTTAAATCCCTGCAATTACATTTGATAATGAATTACAATGAAAATGTTAAATGATTGGATGTATGGTTTTGCTTTTGCTATATGGTAATAATGTATGCATGTTTTAGTTCAAAGCATTTCAATTTTATTATTATGTTCGTGGGGCTAGTTTCCCGGGTATATAGTAACAATTGGTAGCGTCCTCTTCGCCGGTCGGAGGGTCGGGGACGTTACAGTTGGATTCTCTATTGCTCTAATAAGTGAACCAATGGCCTAGCAAATTACCCTTCGGGTTCATGAAGATGGCTCAAAATTGAAAATGGTACCCTGACAACACTACTCCAAATAGTCTAGCTGCTTTTGCATGCCCTCTCCCAATGATCATCAATGTGGCACTGAATGCTCAACTCATGTAAAAGACCCGCTCTGGTATGGGATAAATGGTCTGAAACTAATAGTATCCCAACTACTATAAATGTGATAACAGGGACCTTTTTTGTGCAACATTTTGACTGCTTAGTATGTGGAGGTGTACATATCTTGCAAGTACTATATGCTTCTAATGATAACTATTCATTTGATAAATTGTAATTGCACCGAGAGGTGCTTTCCATAGTCCAAGTGGGTGAGATGTGTCACATGTGTGATGGGACGTGGCACATGTTGGATTTGATCAAATAAATATATAATCTTTTTTAGACCAAGCACATCTTGGCTCCGAGTTTAAATTGGCTACACTATAAAACACATTTATATAAATATATATCAAATTTCAATTTCAAATTCCATTGACTGTGAAGCTATTTATCGATTGATAGAGGCACTTCAGTTATTAAATAATTATTTTCATAAATAGTTACAATACAACTAAATCTATGTGTATTAGTTAATCTTACCTTGATTTGATTTATTCAAAATAGATTTTCCACATGGATTAAGGCATTGTGTGTGTGTGTGTGTGTTCCCCTTGGAAAAAAATCATTATATTCATAAGGAGAATATACATGTTACAACTATTCCAGATAAGAACCAGGTTGAAACCATTACCTTCCTACTAAGCTCATTATTTCTCAAAATTTACTACTCATTCTGTCTTTTTGAGGTAAGAAAAAATGACCTCTCTATCTACTATCTTACAATTTCTGCTGTCTTTTTCCTTCATGAGAAAAACCCTAAACCTAGAGTGGAGAAAAACTAAAATAAATTAGGGGAGAAATTCCAAAGCCTCTTTTTCGATGCCGTCCAAGAATTCCTAAAGGCCAAAGGATTCTTTAGGAAGTTGCAAGGATTCTCTAGATAATTCATCAACAATTTCATTGAGTTCCTAGAGAATATGGTGAAATGAAATCCATTCAAAAGATTGAATTTGGAAATCCAAATCGTTGATAAGAGAATCGTGGCTAACATTATTTACTTTAGCCTTCTTACATGCCTATTCTATCACAAGATTTGAATCACCCAAGATTTGTAGATTTTTGAGTCCTTTCTCCTTAGCCATAAATAACAAAGTTCTTAGAGCTATGAATTCCACAAGGTTATTTGATCTCCTTCCTAGTGCATATCGATAATGACAATAATGGTTATGGGATAGAAAATCACTACACCAACTCTGCAATACAGTGGACGCCCTTGGTTGGCTTTGTCAAAATATCCCCATGGAATCCCTTGGAGTAGATAGGAGTTGGATAATCTCTAGACCATTTGCACCTTTTCAGGAAAGTTTGGACGGAATTTGACAACACAATTTATTGTTGAAAATGAGATTTCCAGTATTAAAATTGATTTTTTTTTGCAGAGATGGATTCAGGACCCCACTTGGTTACCCTTGGGGCACCCAGATTATGCAATTCCAATCACTGAAAACTACCCTTTGAACAATTTCTGCCGGATTTTGACCAGAAAACTTGTCAGATTTTAGGTGCAAACGGTCCAGAGTTTAGCTTACTACGAGTAGATATGGAATACCAGTGACACAAAAATTTTTCCTTTTCTTTTTAACTTGGAATTCCTTTGAAAGGGATGAGATGAAAGATGTGCATACCTCATACAAGATTTGAAAAATGTAACTGTTTAGCCCACCAAATGTTGTTAACTAATATACAGGCCAGTGCTTCAAAGTGATAGGCCTGGTTGACTTCCAAACACTATTTGGGACTGTGTTTGAGATTGTTTTTCACCCATTTTATCTATATTTGAAGCTCCCTTAACAACATATCCATAACACTTTTTTAGTGTAAGGGCATCTTGCAAAAATATGGGATTTGTAATCTTCATTAGCTTTGCATAGGACACACAAAATCGAGCCTATCCAGCCCCGCTTAATACTAATTTCCCAAGTGATCAACTTGTTGATAAGCATGATCCAAAGTGTGATTTTTCTTTTTAGTGGGGTATGGAAATTTCAGAGGGAGCTCCACAACCACTTAATTTTTCTAGAGAAACTGCCCTCCGCCATCACGATATAAGCAAGTTTCGTCATGAAGTCTCCCGATCCAGGGTTCTTAGACCAATAGAGGGAGTCAGTCTCACTTTCATGCAATAGGATATAGTTTGAGGCTAACAAATCAATGCATCTTGACCATTCCTCTACCAATGGTCCCAATAATCCTAGATCTGGGTTGCTCTTCCATCCCTCAAGTCCTCTACTTTGAGGCCTTTTGTGCTTGTGCATTTGAGAGGACTACTATCCTTGGTGCATGTAGAGCTTGTAGGAGCAAGTCCAAGAGGTGAAAATCATCATCTGCGTCTAACACACACACACACACACAAGTTGCAAACATTGTCTTGGTGAAAAAACCATCATGGTCAAGAAAACATTGTTTCAGAATATCTCAAAAACACATCGACAAAAATCAGCAATATATCGACAAATTAAAAAATATCAAAATATTCATTTGTTTTCTTCATAATTTTAAACATCTAAAGCAACAAGAGCATTAAATAAATATATTTCCACATGCATATGGAAAGAAAACTGATATATAATATGTCTAGTTAAACATCACACATAAAAAATGGATCGTGTCCTTAATCTCGAGTCATAAAAAATATAGCACTGCAAACCTCTAATATATAGCGCTACAAATCCTGAAATGGTGTGTGCAAGCATGCTTCAAATTATGATTTTATCCATTAGTAGGGCTGAATGCTACCCTTATGCATGTGCCTCCAAGGTTAAATGTTTTACGAATAAAGAGAGAAGGCCTTCCCCTAATAAATAACAGGCACACCAAGCAAATTTAGCCCCCTTTAGGGTTTCTATTTTATGCACAAGGAGTTGGGGCTCAGGACCCTTGATGCATAACAAACTTGGAATTTTAAGGTTGACTATGGTCGCTACTTCTCTTATGCATAAGCTTGGATATTTTTAGGGCTGTTTTGTGGTTACTATTGCAAGGAAAACCACTCAAGACTATTATTTGGTACTAATCCCCCTTAAGAGAATTCCTAGAATCACCTAAATCACACTCAGACTTGCTTTTTAGGGTTTGAAATTAACTCAGGTTTGTTTTCTTTAGATTTGTTTACACCCATTTTGTGGAGAAAAAGCACCCATAATTCATAATACTATTGTAAATTGTGGATTGGGAGGTTAGAACAATCATTATTTGTGACTAGAATGAAGTCTTGAGGCTGTTGAAGTGACCAGTTCTACTCTTTATGTTCATATCTATGTCCATAATTGTTTTTAAATACTATTTCAACCCTCAAATTCAACACGACATTCCTCTAAGCCTATTTTTTCATTTTTCCGATCATCACTTTTCATAATGTTGTTCATGCCCAAAATTATCGTTTAACCCTCCAATTCGGTCCAGATTTGATGAACAACGTAAAACAAATAGGCCTAGTCTACCCTCCACAAAGTCAAAATATCATTTAGAAAAAAAGGGGAAAAAATCGGCAGTATCTAGGGATAAATTGAAAAAAAAATTGGCAATATCTCAGGATAAATTGGAAAAAAATCGACAATAACTCGACACAAAAAATCGATGATTTTTTGACAATATTGATGCTCATAAAATTGCGTGATTTCTCGACACCTTGACGATTTATCGACAATGTTTGCAACTATGATATATAATAAAATCGTATATAACTATGGCATGCATATTGAGAACAACTATTTTAGTGTCCTATTTATTGTAGGATTTATGTGTTATCATTAACAACACTATTCCAACACTACTCCAAATTGGACTAGTTGGTGCATGGATGATTTTAATGGAAAATATATTGGATTATGTATCGTTAAGTTAATAATAGAACAATGACTTAGCTATTAGTTTTGGGTAAATAACTAGTTTACTTCATAATTAATTAATGAATACATTTTTTGCCTATTTTTAGGATTTATCATGTTATCATTTACAACATGATTAATGTATTTTTAC
>LPNX010499939.1:960929-1003396 GCA_001517045.1 Pseudotsuga menziesii | reverse complement strand
ATATATATATATATATATATTCCGGAGAAAAAAAACCTTTATTCATTCGAATAACTTGAACAAATCTAAAAAGTTTACAGTTCTGCTTTGTAACCAAAGCTTACATCATTTCTAATTCTTAACTGTTTGTATTGTTTCAAACATCATACAGATGCACAAATCTTTTTGATATACAAAAATTTCTGGGGTACAGTAGTTTCAAGACCATATTGATCCATCTTTGGCCCTTGTTCTTGTCTGCTTTTCCTTTTGTGATGACTGATCTGAGAAATGTGCAATTACTGTATCCAAAAGGCAGGCCCTGATCCTTCACAGCGGATTGTAAAACAAAACAACTTCACATTCACCTGAGACCTCCCCTTCTATGATCACTGGTTGGATGGCTAACGCTAGTTTAGATAGTGTGTCTACCTCTGTGCTGAATTCTCTATAAATGTGGTTGAAATGAATTGCTTCAAAGGAGGGTTGTAAAGAACAAATAGCCCTTAATAAATTCTGCAAGTGAGGGGCTCTTATGTTGTTCCTTCCTTGTGCCCATTCTATCACTGTTTTGGATTTTCCATAAATGTTCAGCTTAGCTATTCACTCATCCTTTGCTATCTTGAGGGTAGCCCATAGCGTTGAAAGCTCAGCTTTACTATTGGTAGCCCTACCCAGTCCCAGCTTGAAGGATATTTTATTTGTTTTGGATAAGTGGACCACCCCACTGGCCCCACCGATAGCGGGATCACCCTGGTTAGCACCATCAAAATAATCCCACAAGATGCTACTGTCAATCACTGGGGCTGTCGTTGCTCTTGTTTTTCCAGCTTTGGGTGCTATTCTGTGTTCTTGCACTTTCTGTATTAGCATAGCTGAGGAGATGTCAGTGGGAGTCCACACATTAATGAATATTTCTCTATTTTGTGCCTCCCAAATGGTATATATAAAAAGCACAGGAAAAGCACTAAACTCACATACTGCTTTGTTGTTCCACCAGTCTTTGGTTCTATGCTCCCAAGTGCCTTCCAAGCTGCCCATCCTAGCTTGGCTTAATTTCCTTAAGACTTCAGTCCACACCTGACCTGCATAAGGACAAGTGCCGAAGAGATGGGAAGTGATTTCATCATCCTGTTTTCATAAAATGCAAAGACCTGGACCCTGCAATCCTCTTTTTCTTAAGTTTTCCCAAGTCAGAAATCTGTTGTTTATTGCCAGCCAAAATGTGAGAATGGTTTTTAATGGACTGTTTGAGTCTCAAAGATCCCGCCACCACCATGGTTTCTCTCCTTCAAACTGTTCCATAATTGCAACTTCATAACCCTTTTTGGTTGTGTAGTGTCCATCTATTTCATTTCTTTTCCAAATTAGTTTGTCCTGAGTATCTTCATCAAGAATAACAAAACTAGATACCAATAGGTCTATGTAGGTTTGCCAACATACAACATCAGCTCCTTCTAGTTGTAGCTCATTCGCTGCCTTCCACCTTGTTCTGCCTGCTTGGTTTGGAAGCTCAATTTGAACATCTGCAAGTTTGAAGCATCTCTGCTCACTGAGCTTGTTTAAGACCGATCGGGGGAGCCTAAAATCCTCTCCTGCTCCTACCAAGGGGTCTTGCCCTAATCTAACACTTCTCCCATTCCCTATTTCCCAAGCTATCCAATTGCCAATGAGTGGGAATTCTAACACCATCGTTTTCCAACCCATAGACCCATTTTTAAAAGATTTATTAGGCCTTCTGATCCAGTATGGGATATTCGTGTTTGGACAGTATTTAGACCAAACAACCCTTCCCCACAAAGTGCCATAGTTCTGCACTAGTCTCCAAAGGGATTTTGTTGCCAGTGCTTTGGTGAAAAGAGTTAGGTTCTTAATACCCCAACCTCCTAATTCCTTAGGCAGGGCTAGGGAGGTCCATTTAGCCAGGAGAATGCCAAAACTTTGTTTGCTTGCTGTCCAAAGGAATGAGAAGCACTTTTTTTGAATTTTTGTCAAGATTCCTTTAGGGATGTAGGCTATAGAAGCCCATTAGACTAGAATGCTCTGTATCACAGCCTTGATTAAGACCAATCTTCCTCCCTTGGACAAGAATTGATTAGCCCATGAAGAGACTTGAGAATCTACCTTCTGATATAGCTACATCCAATCAGAGAATCTATGATATAATCTATGTATTTAGATGGAGACTTTCGATATGAGCTAATATCCCTGTAATTTGAAATCTATGAATTGGAAAATGCAATATGATCTAATAGTATTGTTAAAATGCATTGATTTTAGTGATATTACCTTTTGTAGCATATGATTCTTGCATTGCTTGATTTCATGAATGCTCCTTAGTATTGTTAAGATGGATTTCTTACACCGAGGGACATTATGATCTATTGATCCATTTATTTAAACAGAAATTTGCATTATGATCTAACATCTCTCCGATTTGAATATCTATGCTTTGAGAAATGAAATATGGTATAATAGTATTATTAAGTTGCTTTGATTTCAAAGATATTAAATTTTGTATGATATTATTCAGTTAAATAGTTGAAACCCTACACAGATTTACTTATCATAGTTAGCCGAGTAGATACAATCACCATAGTTAAATAGTCAAAACGCTAATATGATCCAGTTGCCATATTTAGCTGAGTAGATAGAATCGTTAGTGTTAAATAGTAAAAACTCTAATCTAATTTAGTTACCATAGTTTGCTGAGTAGATAGAATCACCACAGTTAAATAGTTGAAACCCTAATATGATTCAATTACTATTTTGACAATATATTGGCATTTAATATTATAATGTGGTAATTTAATACTAAATAGTCAAAGTTTGTACATGAAATATTTTACTTGAAGTAATTGCGGTTGGGTATCTTCGGTTTGTACAAATTCAAAAAGAATTTAACTATCTACAATTGTAGATGGAATCACCACAATTAAATAATTGAAACTCTAACCTATATAATAGAAACGACACTCAACAACCAAAATACAAGACTTCAACATATTGTTAAGTGGTTGTTGGAGCCAAAATTTTCCATCCATTTGTTCTAGCCATTTTGTATAATATCATTTATATCTGGCCATTTTATATGATATCACTCAATTAAATAGTTAAAACCCTAATCTAATTTGGTTTCCTCAATTATTCAAGTACATAGAATCACCACCATTGAATGATTGAAACCTTAATTTGATTCAATTACAATAAGGGACACTTTTGATGTATTGATATATGTCCTTAGATGGGTATTGATGTTATGATCTAACATCCCTCTAATTTGAAATATGTGCATTGAGAAAGGTAATATGATATAATAGTATTGTTAATATGCATTGACTTTGGTGATATTACATTTTGTACGATATCATCAAGTTAAATAGTCAAAATCCTAATTTCATTCAGTTACCACATTTAGTTGGGTAGATAGAATCACCATAGTTAGCCTAGTAGAATGGCATCAATGATCAATTCATCAAATCATCGTTGGAGCCAAAAATCGTGTGGTTGATCCATTCGTTTTTGGCATTTTGTATGATATCAGTCAGAATGCACCAAAATGATTTGTAATGTCCCCACCTTAGAAATTTACGAGACATCCATTAACCCATTAGATTCCCATGGGTTCAAGTAAAAATAAATTTCAATTAGGAAATTAAACCTTTTTGTCCTAAGTTACTTAGTGTTAAAAGTTGATTAATTTTTCTAAAGGCAAGTTATTCCAAGCAATTTAAAGAACGACCTTAAGTGTGAATGGGTCCAAGTCAAAGACAAAGGGGGCCAATTTTATGTTTGCTGAAGTAGGATATGTGCCTAATTGAAAATAATGATGTATAACCTCCCTAGGGTGAAGCGAAGGTTAAAGAACAAGTTCAAAGTTTAAATATAAAATTTAAATTTTATGGGCCAAGTCGACCTTGCATGATTAAAATGGTCCATGGTAGTTGGAAGGAGGTCCAAGTGGTTATTTAAGGGCACATTGTGTGGAGAATGGGTCAACTAGTTCGTTGAACGTGGCCATTAAGGAAGAAATCAAGTGTTAGAGTGCCCTAGGAGTTGTAACTACCCTTGATATGTTCAAAAAAAGGATGGTAAGTGGTTTCCATTGTCCCATGGTTTTAGGATATGGTTTTGGAGGTAAAGCATACAAATAAATAGGAGCTCGAAGTTCATTTGTGGGTTGGTTGGAATATTATTTAAATTTTCTTTAAGGAAGCCTTGCTTCTCAAATGCATGGGACATGTGCCCCTTGCAAATCCATTAGGGAGATGGGCCCCTAATATTTTGAAGATTATGTAATCTAGTTTTTATGTCCTAAATATCTTTAGTGTACTATATATATGTCATGAATAATATCAGAACGTTCCTATGTTGTGCAATTTGTTTATTTCAATGAATTGCTATACCTATGTTCAATGTGATAATTTCTATGACTAGATTCCCGTATTTGAATAATATATTGAGAATATGAGATTCAATTCAGATTCTATAAAGTGTTGCAGGTAGGTATGATACCATATATCCCATCTCCAATATTGTTTTAAAAAATTATGAGCTCTTGGTGTGATTTGGGAACGCTTGAGAAACCGCTTAGTTGGTTGTCCTAGTAAATATGACTAGTCTGTAGTAATTCGACCATATCTTGATATCCATGGAACCAAACTAACTTCTATAAGTTTTTATAGGTAGGTGTAACATGAGAATTTGAACCCAAAATCCGACAACGAATATGTCTGATTTTCGACATCAATCCATCGACAATCTGACAAGCCTCGACTTTAATAAACCTCGGTTGATTTTCCTCGGATATTCGACATAAATATGGGATCATCAGATATTCGACATGAAATGGTTGGATATACTAACACAAATATATTAATATACAATTCGTATATGTGAAACATACACTCAGATATTCCATGATAGACTTGTCGGATGTTCTACTACAGACCTGTAAGATATTTGACCCCCAATACTTTACTGAAGGAATGATATCCGACGACAGACCCGTTGGATAACCGACCTAAAATAATTTACAGATAGTTGTATATCCAACTCAAGTTTCCATCGGAGGTATGGAATGAATCTCAGAAAAGTGGGGAAGGACATCGGATATCCAACGACATAAAAGATAAAAATCGACGAGAGTTTCCATCGATGGTATGTCATACTCATCGGATATAGTGGGATAGTTCATTAGCTATTCGACCACAATCAATAATTTAAAAAAATACTAGCTCTATGGTCTAATTCTCTCTGTTTGAAGTAACATTTACATAAAATTGGATGTGCGAATCAAGGGTTAATCGTTCATGTAATGCTGCTATGGGGAGAAAACAAAAATTATATGCATCATAAAAGGGTTTGTATCACTAAGGATTCTAATATAAAAAATAAAAGTATATTCCCCTTGGCAATGAAAAAAAGTATACTAGGCCTGGATCTGACACATTCCTTCCCACTCCATTTGTTGCCCCCATCTGCAAGATTCGATTCATTTGTTTAATACTTGGACCCTTTATGTTCAAAATAATAAAATGTAATAATTACTGCTTACTAGAAAAGGTGTGATTACATAATTTCCTTTTTACTGGAGAAACCATTGGACATATGAAAAGCATACATAAGCATCCTATCAAGAAGAGGGGATACAACTGACCATTACCAAAAAGTATGCCCATTAGATCATTCCTAGGGAGAAAAATACAAAAACCATCATGCAGCTCTTACACACTAAAGTTGGAAAGAATAATGTTCCAAGCAACACAAAACATCAACCTCTTAACAATACTCTTATGCTAGATGTGATCGAAGATAACAACCTTCTTGAGAAACAAAAGAGAAGAAGATAAAATACCACAGGTTGCAATAATGACCTATGGGACCTCATTGGTGATAAACACAGTGAAGGATAAATTCTTGGACAATTGATGTCAATCTTTAGCATGATTAAGAGCCACTCCTCAATGTTGAGTGAAGATAAAACCCTAGAACTGAAGCCCAACAATGTTTTGTAGAAGACTAACCCCAATCCCAAGACCCAATTAGCCTACATGATGAGTGTTGGCATTAAATAAAGTATAAAGTGGTATGGTACATCAATAATTTAAAGGGTATTCAAAATGAAGGTGCCAACAAGTCATAAATAAGTTTAGTAAAATGATGTTTAATCACTTGGGCAATTAAAACCAATTGTTTGAAAGTTATCCGTGCTGAGAATGTTTCAATAATTTGCTATATGGGAATTAATGGGGAACATCAAAGAAATATTACATCCTTATCTCAAGCACACACTAAATTTGTATAACATATGGTTGATATAGATTTGTGGAAATTGACATCAATCCTTTATAGAATGAAAAGCTAACAATGTTATATTTCATGATATGGCATCAAAAGGTCAAGTGAATTAATTAAAACAAAACAAGTTCCAAATTAAAATCTCAAGTATTGACATTAACATAAAAATTTGGGGATTCCAAAGATATCTACAAGAAGTCAAAAGACAAAATAATCACAATTACACACCATTTCAAACATGCAAGAAAATAAATATATGAAATATCATTACAGAGAGACAAATAGAACATCATGGGCCAACAAGAAGAAATCCTGATAAAACAATGAAAACCTTATAAGTATATTTTAAGAGATTAAGAAGAGAAATACATGATAGTTATTTTCTTATAATCAGGTGCCCATTTGTTGGATCCATTCAATGTATACCCTAGAAGACTACAAAGAAGAAATACTTGACAGTAATTGCAACTTGTTTTGTGCCCATTTGTATGCACCACCTATTAGAGTCTTCCTACATACCCAATATGTAAAATAAGTTAACAACATTCCAAGACTACAAACATTTAGTGGATAAAGCAAACTTGGGAATCAAACATTATTTTCTATGTTGTAATAAAGCACGAAATTTTGTTACAGAACAAGGAGAATCAAGCACACTCACAAATGGAGGGTGCACGTACCTACTCTATTAAAGTTTCATATGTTCCATTGAGTTGACATATGTTGAAGCATATAAAAAAATCATGTTAATAAAGACTGTTGCAGTCCATACTCTCTTGACAACCAACACCACAAGTTATGGATTACATCACACCAATTAACAACTCATAATTTTTTAGCCGCTTCAATTGTAAAGTAAACAACTATCTTCAATAAGAAATCAATATAACAAACATTGGGTTAACATAGCACCGAGATCAAATTTGCAAAAACTAGATGCAAGCAAATAATGAAAATACCTATTGAATGTGAATGTGTGTTTGGGTAACCAAGGATGTTGCTTGAATTTTTAAATGACCAGATCATGCTCCATCTTCTTGCATACTTTAACAATATTCATCAGAAGTAACATTATCTTCAACAAAAGGTTTAAATTATTCACGGTGGTTCTACACAAAAGCCAATAAATATATCCAACTTTTCATTTGTCTTTGAAATTAATTCAAAAAAAAGAAAGACATAATCATATAAATGTCCTCAAGTGACAAATAGAAAGAAAGGCATGCACTTAACGCAAGTTTGGCCTAATTTATGTCTAAATGTATAAATCCTAAATGATAGTATTGAAAATGAAACACATGCCTTAAGTGAAATAGATGTGGACCAACAAGAGGTCTTCATAATTATGCACATAAAGTCAATAACCTAGACTACAATTACCAAATAATACTTCTATGCCTATTAATCCTAACGTTTGAACTATTGAATTCAACTAATCCAGACCCATCTAATCTTGAGTGAGATTTCCTTCCATCCCTCCACATCTCTAGAGCAAGTTCCTTTCTTATGCAGCCTCCTCCTCTATCTCCACCAATAACATCTAGCATGGATACTTCTCAGCTTCATAGAAGTACCACTTCTCCCAAAGTTAGATCGATGAAACTAACAACATTTCATGGTACCATTGATGGAGGGTTGCAAATATCAAGTTGTGATCTATATTTTAATAAAAAAATTACTGATGAAACCCAAAGAATAAAATAATTTGTGTCTACCCTAAAAGGAGCCACTTCATTATGGTAACAAGAAAAATGAGGTTGCTTCTTATGAAATCCATTCACATTTCTTATCATATATCCACAATGAGTATGACTAACTCAATTCAACCTAGAATTTAAACACTTGACTCGGTCTATTCAAATCAAGTGGATTGGGATGTTGCAATATTATAAACAAATTTAAAGGTTGATTGGATGATTAACTAATGCCCAACTACAACACAAGAAGACTTATTCGTTTATACATGTTTTTTTATCATGATTTTGATTCAATGTGTGGAATTTGAATTTGGACACATGATAAAGCAACATTTTTCTTTAAAAATGTATAAACAACTCAATTCAATTGGGAAATATACAACAATCCATACTTGTGCACTGCAACTACAAGTGATGGAGGGTCAAGCACAAATACTTCAAGTACTCAGTAAAGATAAGGAGATGACTTGTGCTTGTATAACATAATCATGTACAGGATGAATGTCCCCTAGACAAGATGTTAGAAGTTGGTAATGATAAGGGGAGTCATTGAGGAACTGCGCAACCATGAATATGATACATGTTGCTTCTATAATTATTGAAATGAAAATTTCTAAAATCTAGTCAATTTAAATAAACAATCTACGGAATCTATTGTAACATAAACTATATAATCCAAAAAAATGATCCAACACAAGATCATTCTAAACCCAATGAGCTAAACAACTTAACATTTAAGCCTTTGCTACAATGTGTCAAGTGTGGGCAATTTGACCATTATGATTATTTCAGCCACAATAATTGCAAAATTTGGAATTGGTACTTTGAGAATTACCTTTGAAACTCTGAATTGATTTTCTAATCTTGTTTCCTATCACTCCTTCCTCTGTCAAAACATCTATCCCATCATCTTCCTCCACACCTTCCTATGAATACTCTAGTTTGACCTTGATTCTCATTCTTCTTTAACCTCTCTTCTTGCTTGATCAACAAACCTACAACTTCTTCGAATGTTGGAATATCCTATCAAGAAGATATGCAAAATGATGTTTATTAAAATTCAATGTGAATCAAGGAAGCTATTGAAAAAAATGGAAATAATACCAGGTCTTTAATTTCAGTATCAATCACCACAAACTCATTCTAGGAATGCTTTGTTATAGAATTAGATTTATCCATCTTCAAATTTGTTAATTTGTTTAACAAAAATAAATTTCAAAGTTCATTAGAGGTTTCACATAAAATTTTAAAATTCTTCCATATTTCAATAGCATTGCTACGACCTTAAATATGAGGAAGAATGTGATCAACATGAGAAAAATATAGAAGAAGAAAGACTTTTTTCTTCTTTTCATCACATTGGACACCTTCAACACAAATCACTAGTTATTATCCTTCAAAATATAGTGGCTCACTTGTATCTAATGTTGTCCAACGTTTCATGCTTTTCCATTAATCCAAATTCCTATTCCCGGAACACCACCAAATTAGCAACAAGTGCCACAGACAAAGGTAACATTGACATTGATGCAAAGATCAATGGAAGTTTCCCATGCATATAGAACATCATTAGGCAAAAATTTGGTGATTCTATAGGAGGAGACTAGATTTTCAAAAGGTAATGTTATTTCTCTTTCCCTATTTGGAGCATAAAAATTATGTTAGAACATATATTATGTTTTATGATTTTAGTTTGGGGATCTACCCCTAAATACAAAGGGCACTCTTCATCTCAAGAGAAAACACTTATGTTTGGCCGTAGAGATCGAAAAATGCACTAACAACTTCAACCATGATGATAGTTTAAGGTTAAAAGAAGCACGGAAACCTATTATTCAAATATTGAAAGAAAAATAGTAACATTCAACCCTAGCTGACTATTGATTACAACATAAAAAAGGGTTATAAGATTACTATTTATCTTCCTTTTCAAAAATACAAAAAGAGAAGTGCAAGCCTCTATGAGTCTCTCGTGAGGATGAACGTACTTGAAGGTTCGAAGCTTGTCGAAGAAAAAACCTTATCACATATTTCCTCTCACCACAATAATTTAACTGTAGGTTCAATGAATATCCAATAATTATACACTTTACATTTGTCAACGCCATTGTGATTGAGGATACATCAAAGGCCTAATGGCACTTTGATTCTCCGCCCTCTCCAAGATAGGCATATATTATGATCTTTGTTTGGCATCTCTATTATTTCATCTATTGGATACTTGATCCTACTAGATTATTTGTATATTTTGTAAATATTAAAATATATATTTTTGGCTACATATAAAACTAAAGAGTCATTGAAAATTCCAAAAGAGACCTCTTGATAGATGAAGACCAAAAATCATTTCTCCATGTATTTAATGAGATTCAGGTTAATGAAGATGTATCCACCATTAGAGTTATCCTATGCCTATCAATTGGCACCAGAGCCTCAGTTCTTATCATAACTCCAATAATCTCCCTAGCATACTACGTCATCAATGGACCTTCTATCCTACCTAGCATATTATTTTCCTCTCTACATGGAGATAATAGATATGCACATGGTAGTATGTGTTCTAATTTAACAATTATACATAATACCATCACTAGTATGAATTGTCCTAATATCCATAGCATTTTCAATGAAGCTTTCCAAAGACAATTATTACAGAAAAATATGGACAACTATTACTTTATGTCATACTTATAGAGAAAGGGATGTCGGTTTCAAAAGTTGTATGATATCACGTTGATCATTATTTTTTGTAAGTTTTTAGTGACCCATTCAAACAGTTCGCTATGACCATTTGCGCCAAGCTTGACCNTCGGTTTCAAAAGTTGTATGATATCACGTTGATCATTATTTTTTGTAAGTTTTTAGTGACCCATTCAAACAGTTCGCTATGACCATTTGCGCCAAGCTTGACACCCCCCAAGGATGAAGCTATATATGGGACCTGCCACACACCATGTCAAATATATATTTTATATGTTCACATGAATATACTCATGTCCATAAGAAAATGTGTTACTTTAAATAACATATCATTTTATCAAGTTGTATTGATGCTTCTTATGCTTACAAATTAGGCAGTATAAGTTTTGTATATCCTGCACCAAATACGAGTAATCATGGGAAATCGAGATAATAACAAGAATTGGAAAAGCTCAAAAATTAGCATCCCATTTACAAGTAGTGGTGGCATATTGAACTTACCCTTAATCACACTTTTGTTAAACCTAGAGATTTATAGTTGGAATCCTCTCCATATTCTCTATATTTAGATGGCACGCGAGTGGGTTGTAGAAAGGCACTACCATAGCCATTCATTGAGATCCTGTTTGTTTCAAGAATAATTTAATATTCTCTACTGAACATGACCAACCACATGAAGGTGGAAGCTCTTATGATCCATCCTCCCCCGCCACCCCTCATATCATTCTCAATTCCCCATACTCAATGCATGTACTTGAATTTTTTTTATGTGCAAACATGCAGATTTCATCATAAAGAAAAATTTACCATTCACTGAATAAATTATAACATTCATTCATTCAATAGGGAAAAAATATGCATGACACTATATTATCGAAAATAATTTAACAGTATTTCTTCAGTCACTTCTTTATAATTTTTTTCTCTTAAAAAAATCAAGAAGAAACTCATTGTCTGGAACTTGTTGTTCAGTTCTTAGTGGTTCAACAACTTGTCGTATATTTTGCGGCAAGGAGTCCAAATTTGCTGCAATAATTTGAAAATGTTACGTTGATATATTCTGGTAGTATAATATCAAGTATTTCATTTAAAAAAAACATTACACAGGTGTTTTTTTACTTGATGTGGCCACATGATGTACTTCATATTCCTATACTCTAGGCTCAACCTGTACATTGTGGACCTCTACATGCTCTCCCGTTGAAACATGAAAAAGCACAATTAATGTTCACCATATTCAATGCAATATTTAAAATTGA
Organism: Pseudotsuga menziesii; assembly: GCA_001517045.1. NCBI lineage: Eukaryota > Viridiplantae > Streptophyta > Pinopsida > Pinales > Pinaceae > Pseudotsuga > Pseudotsuga menziesii. Next base: position 991,461 of record LPNX010499939.1, on the reverse strand, counting down.
CGTAGCCTATGAATAAATTCATTACCAAGATTTGAAGCATGATATTTGATTGGTTGTTGTCCATCAACCTTGACATTGATTGGATTGTTGCTTTCCTGCTAAAAAAAAAGTCAATATTTTATGGCAATTTTTTATAACGAATAGATTGCACAAGCAATAAATACTCATTAAACTATATGTATTTTATATACAAGTGCACAAGATGGATCACTAGAATACTGTGTTTTCCTAGTCAATCTTTTTTTGGCGTTCAACAACAGCTCCAAAGTTGTGATGGAAGCCAAGCTTCAAGTCTTCCTTAGTGGGCACTTCCTTGAATCGGTCGACCTCCATATTTGCATAATGTCAGGAATTTACCTTTTGCAGTGCAATAAAACAAAAATAATTTGCAATTTATTATTTGGATGCATGATTGGTTTTTCGATACTTACAATTCATGTCGCCAAATTCGAATAACCACCAGGCCCAATCTTGTGTTGACCAATTTTTTCTTGTCTTTCCTTAGTGGCCTTTGATGTCTCAGACAACCTATGAAAGTGTTAAAATGTGTAAGATGTTCCGAATTCGATATATAAATTAATAATAATAAGGTTTAGAATTACATCGTGGAAATTATTTCATACCTCCCTATGCCTGGTTATAACTTTCCTTGTTTTCTCAAAGCCCTCTCCTTTCCATATTCCACTAGGGATTTCCACTCTCTATATGGAATCATCGGAGGGCACTCATACCTAGGGTTCTTATCTAGGTGAACCTTATATTGGTCCCCAACAATCTTCATATGTTGTACATCCTTGTTTAGGATTGAAACTCTATTAAAGGTCTCATTTCCGAACATTCCAACCAACCTATTAGTGAGCTCATATTTTAAATTTTAAATTTGTTTATCCCACCTTGTGTGGATGGTGGACCCAAATATCTCCAAGGACAAATCATTTAGATGTTTATAAAAAATGTCATTTCCTACAAAACCATCATGCCATCATTAGTTTAAAGACAATGTTTTATCAATATATCACAATCAAATTATAAACACTAACTTGAACAATCCATAATAATTACATGGGATCTTCTCTATCTTTATTGGAACGAGCTCTTCACCCACCAATAATTTTTTCTGTATTGTACCTGTGTTAGTGACACGGGAATATCCAGGAAATGTTGCTTCAACAATATCAATACTATCATGCTCTGCATCGACCCCTTCTTCTACACGATCTAGTGTGTGTCGGTCACTAGATGGTGCACTCACAATTGTCCTCAGGGGTGTCATAGAACCTGTTGCTGACTATTCAGTCGAAAAAAGTGGCACATGAGATGTACGTGGAGTCATTTTCTCTTGTGACATCTCTTCACCAGCATCACTAGGGCCAACACTGCCTTGACCGCTAGTGTGTGGTCACAAAAAATCCTGTAAATACAAACCATATTTTATAAGTTCACCATCATATTAAGTAAAAATTATAAAGTACTAAATGAATTTATATTATGATACAATATTCCACAACTTAGTTGCAAGGCATGCGATCTCTTTACCAAAACATCAATCTTGGCTTTAATCTCATCTGTCTATGACACAATGAATATCATACGAATGGTATCCTCATTAATTGTTTTCAAGGCCTTCTCTATCATCTTAATTGGGTCTAGAAAAGAACCAATGCTAGCGTCGTGCATCAAATCATCGACATCTAAAGCTGATGATTGCTCTGACACCGTTTCATACGCTGAATTAGTGGTCTGCAACAAAATATATAAAACATTACTGACGTGAAAGCAATATACAGAGGAAAAAAGTATATTAACAAAACATATCGATAATGCTGTATTCATAAAATTACAATTAGGTTTACTTGATTCCTCGATGCTGGTGTCATCTGATCCACAACTGGGGACTTTCCTCGATCACCTCCCTATAAAAAAGAAGTAGAAAACATTATAAAAAAGAAACCAATATACACACGAAAAAGGAAAAAAAAACACTATGCTCCATATTATATTTGTAGAATTCCAATGAATTATACCTGCTTCCTCGAGGATCGTCTACTCATCAGATCAATGGTTATAGGGGACTTGCCTCGATCTACTGATAGGGAGGTGCCCCTTACAACACCTTACACCAAAAAACATAGAAAAAGTAATCTGAAGAAACCAAAATACTCACGATAACACCATTATAAGAAAACATTTTGACACATTTAAATTTTACATTTACAATCATGTATACCTATTGACTCGAGGCCACTATCGTCTAATAAAAAACCGGGTGGTTTCCCTGATCAACACTTTGCAACAAGTATATAGATAACATTATCTAAATGAATCGAATATACTCATGTAAAAACACAACAAATTTTTTTTTGTTCATATTTAATTTATACAATTGCATCGATGTATACCTGCTGCCTCGAGGGAGGTATGATATCATCTATTGCTATGGAGGCTCCCCTTACAACACCCTTTTTCAAAAACATAGAAAACATTATCCAAACAAAACCAAAATACTCACGGTAACAATATAATAAGAAAACATTTTGACGTATTTAAATTGTACATTTATAATTAGGTATACTTGTTGCCCCGAAGCTCCCGTAGTCTGATCAACAACAGGGTGGTTTCCTCGATCAACACTCTGCAACAAATATACAAATAACATTATATAAACCAAATGAATATACTCATGAAAAAACACATAAAAAAGTCTTTTTTTCAAATTACATTTGTACTATTACAAAGATGTATACCTGCTACCTTAAGGAAGTTGTACTCCTCTAACTAGCTGTTGGAGAGATGCCCCGATCACTACCCTACGAAGTAAATATAGAAAATTGAAACAAAATTATAATAATTGACAAACGAAAAACCCTTAAGAGGTTAAATTAATTAATAAAAAGTTGGGTAAATTGTTAGATGTACCACTCCCATACTAACCATGTTTGTATCTACTCGATTCAAATTGTAATTAATAAGCAACTCTTCCCCTACATGTATTGATTTAATGGCACATATAAATACATGGTTTCCTTCATGCCCCTCAAATATGCAGTTGGGTTGCTTAATTATAGACCCTGGTTGTGTACTGTTTACAAACCCCACAATATTCCCTATGGATTTTGGCCTTTCATCAATGTACAATGTTGCTCCTTTATTTTGGTCTTTGTTTTTCAGCTGTAAGTAATTTGATAACAATCCATATTTGTGCATACTTCGTGTATATATGACCATGCACATCCAATATTTGTAGTTGTGATAGGGTCCAACATACTCCATCAATTTTGTACATCTGTTGTAACCGACCTTTATGGAATCCACGAAAAAAACCCCCAAACCATGTAATGATGATGGTGGAATTCTATATATCCTCTCATTCACACAAAAATATGTGTTTAGTTGAGGAAGATCCTTGGGTACCTATTGTTTCACTAGATGTTTGTATCTGAAGGGCACCTTGATGTCGCGCATCGTCTCATCATCATAGGAACATGACCCCACTTTAGTGAGAAAAAATTCCATGCATTTATGGAATTTTCTTCTGATATTTTGACATCTAGTTGATATAACCCTTGTAGACCTACTAGATGTCTCACTTTCATCTAACCTTACTGAACTCCCCTCGCTCAAGGAAGAAAAATCTGACAAATACATGTTTGGTTCTACCTGCACCATGGGAAAAAAGTTCAGATAGGACCTTGTTGGGTATGCATAATTCATATTAGAGAATTACAAGCCATTAAGGCATGCATTTTCCACTATCATCATACATAGTTAGAAATTATCCCCCAAGCATATGTTGATCAATAAGGATTTTTTCCTTTAATTGTCTTGCATGTTCAAAATTGGAAAAAATGACCAAAAATAAAGTGAAGTTAATAAATGGTGCAAGAAAAAATACTAAATAACATTCCCTATTGTCACCTAGTAACAAACTAAATCCTTGTTATTTAAACTATTGGGAACACAAATGATTGGATGATGTGGTATTATGGTGTTGGCTTATACCTTTGTGTGGGAAAAGACCATACAATCCTGTAGGGACTCTACCCTTTGAATGTATTGAATCTGGGGTGTGCTTACTTGAATGAGACTTAATTCTTGGTTCCTAGTAAACTTAGCATGAATATGTATTATATTTTCATTTTATTTGTTTTGTACTTTACATGCATTGTAAATATTTCATAGGTGATTTGGTCAAAGATGACCACTCACTTAAAATGTATTTGATAATTGTAATAATAGAATAATTAAACCAAAAACATTCTCCTTTTATGTTTTCATAATTTCTCTTCATTTTCCTTTCTTGTATGTAAGTTTTTTCACATTGTTGTTACTATGTTCATTTTAGAGTTTTGCAATTTTGGTCTCCTTTCCCAAAACACCGTGTGAAATATCAACTCCAATTGGTTTGGGTTTTTTACAAGTGTTTCAAAACACTTATTTCTTGTTTTCATACCATTGACACACATGTATTTCTTTATTGCTCGAAGTTATCTCTCAAAATTCCTCCATTTCCCCAATCTGTTTGTAATTTCCTGCAATTGTATTTTTCTTTCCTATTTGCAATTCATGATTGCAAGTTGTTCTCCTTTTCATGACTATTCTTCCATATGGAGTTTATTTCCCACAACCTTGGATGGTAATAGAATTGGGATTCCTCACTCTTATGATCCCCCTAGGACCTTGTAGACATGCCCTCTTAGTTATCCCTTACCACTACAAGGAGGATATCGGATGATAGTGCATTAGCCTTTTCATAGTGATTGCTAACTATGACAAGGAGCATATATCGACCCCACCATCCACTCATATATAGGATTTCCAGTGCCAAAAAGGATATCATTCACTAATGCAATGGCCCTTTCATACTTATTGATGACTATGATGAGGAGCCTGTATTGAGGCTTCCTTACCTATCCTCAACAACTACCTCTAGCTACACTATGTCTTGACATTGCCTTTTTAATCATTGAAAATCACTAGTTTCTAGCATCTTTCTTGCACTTGCACTAAAGCTTATATCTTATCTTAGTCAACCATTTAAATTTTATCTAGACACTTAGTTCTTTATGTTTTCCTTCTTTCAATATCATGCTATGACTTGCTTTTGCACTCTCGCACCATACTTATATTGCTTATACTCTTTTAGTCCCATTGACATACCTTTACCGTTATTTGTTGGATAATAATAAATTATATTATCTTATTTAGTATTTTGCACATTTGTTTTATGGCATTTTGGGACTTTTGATCTCAAATTGGCACAATCTATCTTTCTGTATGCCATGGATCCTTGAAATTATTCTAGACACTTCAATGAATATCAAGAATCCACCCTCACTCAATGCTAGATAGAGTAAAGGTAAGAGAAACAAATTCATTACGACCAATCCTTGTTAGAGTAACTTGATGGATAGTGGTAGTAACATGTTGAATTACATGCCGACATGATTTAAAATATGTTCCCTATGTTCTTGTTTCTTGCTACCACAACATTAGACCTTGCAACACCATGTTCCTTTGTAACAACCTAATACACCTATAGGAATCCCAATTTTACATTGGTCCTTCAAGTTGAACACAAATCATTCCATTCCCAAATTTGTCAAAGACTAAAATATGGACAATCTAGACTCCTAGCTTCGCAATATGGAAGACCACTTTAAGACCTAGTGTAAATGCATAGATGCTAATAAACGTCTGATAGTAAAGGTACACATGGATGAGTAGGCCCTCACCTAGAGCTAGATGCACACCTAAAAATTTGTAAGCACAAACCAACCTATAATGGGCACATGGGACAAATTCAAGGCTTCCTATACCTATTTGATGGTTCCCGACTGGCCCATGATCAGGAGGAATGAACCATGACTTGTTTTAGGGTTTCCTAGCTTAGCCATGACTTGTTTAGGGTTTCTTGGAATGATACATTACCTACTATTGGGTGCTTGTATGACCCGTGGCATGTTATTAGCAGCTAGATCAGTGTCTTTATCCTTCTGGGATGCTAGATCTGTGTCTTGATCCTTGTTGACTGCTAGATCTATGTCATGACTCTTGTTACAGGTGATAGGGATGCCATAAGGTTGTTTTACTGGGATGATATCAATACTCTAATTTCCAGTGTTGGGCTGTGACACTTGTAATCTTGCTAGGGATGATTTGTGGCTATTGTAAATCTACTAGAGATGTGATATGGCTGTTGTAAGATACCTAATCTAGGACGTCACTATTTATACTAGGTTGTGACTATTTTGAGCATGCCCAGGACTGGGACGTGACTGTTTTTAGCATGCATTAGGCTGGTTCGTGAACATTAGCATTGGGTTGTGAAATTTTTGTGGATACTTAGGCTGATAAACTTAGACCACGACTTCCTATGGGATGCTAAGACTGGGTTGTAATATTTGTTGAGCCTACTAATGCTACATTGACTCTGTTTCGCCTACTTTAGTAGGCTATGAACTACTGAACCTGTTTGGAAGATGCCCTAATCCTTGAAACTGCTACAACTACCCATTAAGGTTGTCACTGTCCCAAGACTATCATTACAACACAAGTTTGAAGTTTTATTCTTACTGATGTAATGTTTTGTTTAAGCAAACTCAGGTTTGTATTAGTCAAACCTTACCCTACTACAACCTATTTTCTCTCTCTAAGGTATGTCCATTGTTCCTGAGTGACTTGTCCTTCAAAATTCAAGGTCTGATCTAGAAAAATATCTAAGTATAAGGAAGATCTGAACTAGTACTGTTGGTTTCCTCTTTTACTGATATTGTTTTATGAGCTTTTGTCTAACTTGTTAATTAGCCTATTTCTTTACTGCTACTATTTAATGTTACTACATATGTCAACTTTAACAAAAGGAACTTTGGGAGTGTTAAAGTTGAAAGAGATGGAAATTATGTTTAAAATTATCTTGCATTTCCTTCATCATCCAATAATCTCAAATATTGAATCACTAGATCCAAGATATTTTAACTTGTCTCTAATACATTGTTATTAGACGCATCAAATATAGAAATAGATACAATATATGAGCTTTTATATATGAGCTCACTTATTGGTTTCCAACATGTGCTTCATGATAAAATGAAGAATATGTGTGATATGTTAACTTAGGTGCACAATGGGTTCAATGCATGCAATTTCACTAGTTCTAAGGTCCCCTTTGTTGTAGAAACAACACTCTTTGAAATACACAAATCATTGATTCTTATAACATATGCACAATATTGATGCTCCCATGTATGCATGAAGTATTAACACTCTCTTATATGAATGAAGCATCAACTGTCCCTTATTGCATTGAGATTAATTTTTTTATGCCATACCATGGGTTACACTGATGTAAATTTTCATGTCTTAGTGTTGAAACATGTTTGGAAGACCTTGGATTTGCAACATTAGTTACTTGAATACAACCGGTTGCATGTAGAATTAATGTATGTGGAAATATGTTCTCACAATGAACAATATTCATTTGCCTCGCATTATGGTAAAAAATGCATACAATATCACACAACCACAAATACTATACATTGTGAGAATGTATCATGACATACACTGTAATTCACCACTCGCACAAATATTCTTTCTCTGTACCGAGAGACCTGCACCCAATGACTTAATATTTGTCATGAATATTTGATGAGGTAAAATATAAATAACTAGAGTTATTGGATTTACCACTAGTCATTAGTTGCATTCTGTCAAAATGAAAAGGGAACATATGGGAAAAAAATTCATAACATCATACCTATATATTATATCTAGAAATAAAAGACAAATATACGGTCAATGACGAATCAAAAGTCACCCATGAGGGAAGGAATCTATGCTCTCATTTTTATAGATGATTACTCAAGATATACTTGGGTATGTTTGGGTATAATTAATCAAGATACATTTGAGGGTAGATCCTGCAGTATGTGTTGATGTAACATAAAATTTAGTGGTTGTTGGTCTGTAGCATTTTGCTTAACATAGATCAATCATTCATAATCTTGGTAATCATTGGTGATTCCTATAATTGGATACAATAATATAGAGTATATCATTGAACCTAACTGTCATATAAATTACACTCTCACATTTATTCAAAGAAACCCCCGCACTTCCTATGAATGGAACTTTGGCATAGTTGGAAGAATGCAAAATAATCCCAATGATATATTGATGATAATTCAAGCTAGAACATAAAACATGAACTAAGTGTGACCACAATGAAAGGGATCACCTATCTGTAAATGTGAGCCCAATTACATAGATCTGTCTTTGAGGTAGAAGTCATAATCCCTATTTATTTACCTATGGATTGATCCATGATAGATTAGATAACTTAAGCTACCAATTGAATAAACAACACCCCTATGCCTTTCAGGTAAAGTCTAGTATGTTTTTTAATCGGATTTGTATTGTTTAAAGTTGCATCACTGGTGCCTCTCTTAATTCATGTAAACAATTTTCATGTTTGAAAGTGAAGTTACCTACTAAGGAGTTGAATTGATGTTGGGTGGGAGGATAATTACACTCCTTCACACAATGGCTTAGGAAAGACCTAATTAACACACATTTTCATCTATACTAATAGAAAAATAATCATATTTCTATATATGTTGTTGAAAGTTATTTTTCATTACACTACACCAACAAATTTTCATGCATCATTGGTATGAGTAACCCAAGCAACATCTTACTTGGATGATGATTACTATCCCTAAAAAAACCAAACATTATCCATCAAAATGAGATACCACACACTAATTAGAGTAGGATAGAGATTAGCTATTGTGGATAATCACTATTGATACAAGGCACACAAACTACACAAAAACCATCAATATCAACAAATGCAAATTGATAGTAGCCTAAGCAATCACTACCTTGAATAATCACCATTGCCACTCAACACACATTATATACAAAAATGATATAAATCAATAATATGATCTACATGAATAGCTAACCATTAGAATAACACTACCACAAATGTTAAGGTTGATTACCATGCAGTGATGTTTGATCTTTAATTTGATTACTGTGAAGTGATGTTTGATCTTCATCCTTTCATTTAAAAACACCAACTCCAACAATTATGACAAGATATTTTGCAGATTCTAGAGTAGAACAAAATGGATATTTTGCATGATATTATGACAAGATATTTTGCAGAAGCTTAATCCCCACTACACTCATAACTATAGGCAACTCCATAGTTACAATTTTTAAAAATATGTGCTATTTTTGTGGGATTAAACCTTAATCATCGAGGTTATCATGTCATCTCCATGAATTTTTAAAAATGTCAATACTTGTCTTTGCTATAACAATGTTTTCCTCCATTAGCACATGAACACCCTTTTCCCTTTCCCTTTCACTTCGAAAGATAAAATGACCTTTAAATTTGACAGATGGAGATGTACATATTTAAATTGACATGACACATGAGTCTCAAGGTGCAACTTGCAACTTTCAATATAGTTATTTTCATCATTTAGCACAAAGATATGCTCTTTTCCTCCAGTATTTCTAGAAAAAAACATGTAATGACCTTTTTACCTATTTTTATTTTTTCTTGCAATGTTGTTGTTGCAAGGTAAATGATTTGCAAGATTATTTTTCTTTGTAGAGTAGACACTAGTGAAAATCTATGCTCTAAATTAAATTACAGCTATATGAGACATCCTATTGCATGATTACAAGGTTCAACTTTAACTCACTCCTCTTCACCAAGATACACATTTGAGGGCCATAAGACAAGACAATATATTGGGTTTAATGCTAGCCACAACCATATCATTTTCAAGTATACACATGATGTTGCTAGAAAATAAAAAATTGCCATGGAAAAATTAAATATTCACTGTTGAAATAGCTTAAGGATGCCAATGATCATGAGTTTACAATAAAATTTGTATAAATATTATCAAAATTTGGAAAGTGAATGTCTTACATGCTTACCTATGACTTATGTTGATCCTCTTAAATAAGGTTCTTATCTTCTAAGGGTCCATTTCCCTAATTCTTTGACATGGATCCTAGGGATTCAAGAATTCCCCTGATTTCTTAGAGGTAAGAACACTACTTGTACACTTGTCTTTCCTATATTTGAACTTCTAGAGATAGCTATTCATGACTCAAATGATCATTGAGATGGCCATGACCTTGATTGGTCCTTTTATTATCACTTTAAGATCATTAAATAGAGGTTTCCATTCCTAATATAAGTTCCTATATAAATGATACAAGAGCCTCCTTAGATTTCAGTGACTGTATGCTCTACATGCAATTGCATGACAAATCATGAGGATATTACACCTAGGCTTATATGGAAGTAGAGGAACACATGCATCATCAAATCTATAAATACATATAGTAATGGTCTAATAATCACTAATTGGACCCTAGGGTTGATTCCCCAAATACTTAGATTTCAGTGACTGTATGCTCTACATGCAATTGCATGACAAATCATGAGGATACTACACCTAGGCTTATATGGAAGTAGAGGAACACATGCATCATCAAATCTATAAATACATATAGTAATGGTCTAATAATCACTAATTGGACCCTAGGTTTGATTCCCCAAATGTGATATATGTTTGTAGCTTATGCATGTTTGTTCCACCATTTAATCTATGCATGTATTGCACCCAACCTATTCCTGAGCAGAAAACCAACAATACACTAAATTATAGGCAAACAAAATTTATAAAAAGTTATGGAGTATTCAATTAAATTAAAATGGGTGTCGTTATATATTCCACTAGTATTATGGTTTCCTTATTCATATTATTCCCCTTAACTACTAATATATCCAAAAGTATTTATTGTAAAATCATTAATTCATCAAGAAACATTTAATCTAACCTTTCAATTTAGTTGTAAAAAAATATTTGAATATATTAAATATATAACATAATATCATATATGTATTTATACATATTTATATATACATATATAGGTATCCATTGATCAGTCTCTCTCACACACATACACTTCCATGATCCAACCCATATATAAACAAACCCATAATATTGATTTTCATATATAATTACAACAAACAATTCTATCCTTGAATTGTTTGTTTTCATTTAGGTATAATGTGATCATATCACATTATATATATATATATATATATATATGATCACACTATACCTAAATGAAAACAAACAATTCAAGCATAACATCGACCATACTGTTAACACCATTATTTAGCCAAGGGGCAAGAGGACCATGGTGGAGATATGATAATGGTTGTTTGGGTACTTTGGTTAAAGGATCTATTATAATGGTGAGATAATAGGCAAAAAGGCGATTAAGTAACCAAAGAGCCTAAGCTGCGATGGAAGAAGAAAGAAAATCAATGGCTGATATTCTCTCCGCTCTTCAAAACATGAGAGGAAGATAGAGTATGTTCGGGCGATTAATTGGGTGCATAGATCAGTGGCTGTCAATTTGTTTCAGGTGGATCCACGGCCCCTATTCAATCCGCCTTGTGCAATCGCATGTGGGTTAACACAATAAACTCTGGCGGAATCGAGTACATACCACCCAATCCGATGGCGGAGAGGTAAAGTCGGATCGCATCCACGGTTGAGATCAATTCTGGAACCAAAACCTGCACGACGGATAAATCTAAAGCGCCCAGCGGAATTTGGTACATGGCATATGATCCGACGGTGGAAAGTTAAAGGCGTATCACATCAATGGCTGAGAATGATTCCGGAGATCAAAGCTGCACGACGGTTAAAGTGACGGAGCCCAGCGGAATGTGGTACGTGGCGGCCGATCTGACGGTGGAGGATTAAAGGCAGAATGGATCGACGGCTACTGACGATTCCGGGGCATAGACTTGTGCGGGGAATAAATCCAATCCTCCCAGCGGAATAGGTACGTGTCACTCAATCAGACGACGGGAGATTAAAGAGATATCACATCAACGGTTGAAAACGATTTCGGAGCTCGGACTTGCACGAAAGATAGGACCCAGGCGCTTGGCGGAATTCGGTAAGTGTCACACGATCTGACGGCTCACAAATAAAGGAGGATCACATCTACGGCAGGGGGCTATTTCGGGGCATGAAGTTGCACGAAGGATAAGGTCGGGAAACTCAGCGGAATCGAATATCTCTTTCCCGATCTAACGGTGGAGTGGTGACAAGCGATGGCATCAACGGTTGGAGATGTTTCCGGGGTGGAGACTTGCGCGTTGTTTATTACCAAGATGCCCGACGAAAAAGGGTACATGGCACATGATCCAAAGGTTGAAAATTGAAGAGGAATCATATCAATGGTTTTGAACGAATCCGGGGAATAGAAGTGCGCGGCAGATGAGAATAGATGGTGGTTGTGGAAAGTAAATGTTGTCCACGTGGAGAATTGTGGTAGGCTCCAGGGATAAAAGTGGCCTATAAAAACAAGGTTGACCTCTATCATTGTTATTTTATTCGCATGGGACAAGTGAAAAGGACTGGACGATTTGTCAGCTTCCATTTGTCAATTTCGGGCACGCTCCGAGCACACGCCTCTACAATCGACCAGGTAAATCTTAAACCCTGTAATTCCATCGTCCAAATTACCATTTTAAAACTAAGTAATGGACCAGGGGAAATAAATTCAAGTGTCTGGTCAGGTTATAGACGACAGGGAAGAGTTTTTAGTTGACAGAGATAGGAGCGTGTGAAACCCCTTCCTATCCAAAGGGAGCATGTCGGTCAGTAAGGAGAAATTGTGGTATTATAATTCACAAGGGAACGATGTATTAAATTTCTGTAAGTATTTCCTGTATTACTTTGCTCTTGAGCAAACCCTCCCTTTCCCGGAATTTGCAGAGTGGTGTGCCGTAAACTATTCTCCCTCCCAGAGAATAATTGTGAGTCGGTCTGCATCCAGAGTACTTTGTAAAATTGATGCCACAATCATTAGAGAAAACCTTAGTTTGCCTGAAAGTTACCCTGTTAATCGCGAGTTGGTAAATGAGTCTGCCCTTGCTGAATTTTTCAAGAATTGTGAAACTGAGAGTCACTGTCAATTCCTGTCTACCATTCTGAAGGAAGGTCAGTCCCTTAACGGTCTCATTCTGCCTTGTCCTGTACATATGTTTAAGAATGAAGTCCAATTGGTAATTTCCCTGGTCTGTCAAGTGTTAGGTCAGGATGATGATTGCCATGTGGGCGATGTCATCCTTGGGTTTTTATTAAGAATAGGTTCTTTGAGCTCAGATTCCCAGTTAGTCCTTGTGTTTAATTTAGACGAGTATCTCGCTGAAGCCATCCATCTTCAGCTTGCTGAGTTTCCAAAAGTTCGTTTCTTTAGGTTTCAGACCTACTTGCTCAATATGCTATTGTGCTCCAATGTCACCGAGTTGAAATTTTTAAGTACTCTATGCTCTTCTGATTTGCCCAAGCAAATTAGCATGTTTGAATTTGCCAATTCGATCATGGTGGAAATGTACAAAATGCTATTTGATGAGGAAATGCCCCGTGTCCTGGACGAAATGAAATGTTTAATGCAGTCTTCACCCGAAGATAGGGTGGGGGACTGGTTCCTGTACAGAGATTACACAGTGTTAAGAATATATGGCTTTACTGGTCAGCCTTATAGGCTACCCTCCTTTTTGACCCCAAGGATTTTCGCACTCGAGTTCATGAGGCAGAGATTGCTGTCTGAGGAAGAGCACTTTGGTGCTTTCAAGAAGTCTTCAAACATTAAATTTCCACTTAAGGTCAGCTCTTTAATTTTTAAAAGTAAAGGCGCCTTAATATTCATAGAGAAGTTGTTAGAGAATATGGATTTCCAAAAGGAATCAAAAGTGAATTATGATCCACACCATGTTATATCCCTAAGGAAACAAGCCAACAAGAATAAGCCATTTGAGCACCAGTCTGTTGAAAATTTGGCTGAAGTAGCCAATCTGTTACAGTTCAAGGAGGATCCACATATTGCACCCATTACAGTATCAGAAAATAATAACATTTTAGTTAAGCGAAGTCTCTCTAAGACTGAAAGTATGGAAGTGGACGAAGATGGGTCCCATAAAAGGGCAAAGCTGCTTGAAGGTGGTGAAAGGGTAAATGAGGAAGCTTCTGATGGTCTTAAAAAGGTTTCCCTGATTCCCACGAAAACTGTGCAAGTAAATCAATTATCTTTTGAAAGTGTAGAGGGTGATGTAGACAATTCAGAATCAAGCCTGGTATTTAAGTCGTAGGAAGAGCTCAAAGCCAGCTATACAGAGAAGAGGAAACTGTCTCTAGAGGAGACCAAAATTTTTCTCCCGAGAGTGAGAGGTTTGTACAGTTCAAAAACCTCTCTAGTTTCTGCTAGGGATGCTGAGAGAAATACATTTAAGATGGCTATAGTGAACGACAAGAAGATGTCTGAAATGGAGATCCGGCTAGACAAAATCAGTACTCCGGATAAGATACAACTGCACAAACAAACCAGTGACATCATTTACTCAGATCTATTGCAAGCCATGGTAAGGATTAATAAATTGCAAGTTTTGATAGACAAATTAGAAGTTCAATTGAAGCATGAGAAGGTTGAGAATAAAACAAATGTTATCCAGATTAGAAAACTGCAAACAAACATTGTTAGTTCAGACAACACCCAGGCAGTCAAGAGGATGCTGGAGGAGAAAGACAATGCACTCCAGGTCTTAAAGAAAAAACTGAAGATCCCAGGTTCAGAGCACGTCCAATCAGTTGAATTGATGGCTTTGCAAGAGGAAAAGGATAAAGTCCATCAAGAGATGATGGAGTATAAAGGAAAAGCTGTCGAGTTACAGGAGGAAAAGGACAGGTGGGAGGCCGAGCGGGATGATCTATTATCTCAAATTTCCTTAATGAAAAAGGACCAAAGCGACGAGAAGGAAATTATGGAGGAGTTAATGAGTCAAACCCCCACTGATGAAGACTTGTCCATTGTAAACATCGACAAGCCATTGGATAATTTTTCAGCAGACGATCTGTTGGTGCCTATGTCCCAGGTGAGCTTGAAAGAAGAAGCAATCAAAGAGTTGAAGGCAGAGAATGAAAAAATAAAGGCTGAATCAGCCAAAGTAAGTGAAAGCAAAAAATAGATATTACAGGACAGGAATCAATTACAGAAAAAATTCAATGAGCTAAAGGACAAATGCATCGGGAAAGGCCCTCTTCAGGGGGCAAAACATATCATTTGGGATACCCTATCTATAGAGATTACCAAGTTCCAGCATTATCTAAATTTTATTGATGATTTGAGTATACTGATAAATTTGGCTCACCAGAGATTAAAACTGGTAAATGAACATATGGAGAAAAGGCCTCTTACTATAGCTCAGAACACACTGAATTTTCTAAATTCACTGACATATCAGAAGTTGCACGATATGGTCATAAAAGACAGAATATCAATAGTGCCGTCGGCAAAGAAATTCATCCACAAGCACCACTTAATGAAGACAGTCTAAGATAAGTCAGAAGAATTGCTTTTGCAGGTTAATAATTTCAAACGGGATTTCAAAGAGCTGTTCGAAGACGGATTTCCTTCCTTCTGGGACGAGGAGGTTCGAATGTTCTCACAGGAACATTATCATAACCTGCTTGTCCAACGCCGCATGGACCACTCAAAATTTAATGATCTGGAGAAAATCCTGACAGGTAAAACCATTGTGGATATGTCAACAGAAGACTTCGAAATTCTACAAAAGTTCACAATTATCAGAGCTGGATTGCCCAAAAAGTCTTATGAAGCATATATGGAGCTCGAAGTAGCAATTCGGGAAATGATGGAGTGTGACACCCCAAGTTCGGAGCAGTGGAAAGCTATGGAGCGGTTCGGAAAGATGAAGTATATTCTTCATACCTAGAAACAGGCGTTATGCACTAAGGAGTTGATGGGGCAAAGACGTGGAGCTGATGGGGCGAAGACGTGGAACTGATGGGGCAAAGACATGGAGCTGATGGGGCAGAGGCATGGAGCTGATGGGTGAAATTTTGTTATCAATTTGATTTGTACTTTATGATCTGTTAGGAGTGGAGTTGTAACGAACTTCCTAGGAGTTAAGGATTCAGTTACAAACTCTAAATTAAGCCGATCATTCTGTTATTGATCTTCTTGAGGGGAGCCTATTATTTTATGTATAAATTTGCATCTTTTTTAGGAGATGGGGGTTGGATCCCATCGGGTGGAAGAATTTTGGAGAACAAATCTATTTTTTTGAATAACAAAGTGAATGCATGAGAATTTTGATCAGAGATTCATGTGTCGTTGATATTACAGTCTGTGCTTCTTTCTTTATGTGATTGTATTTCCCTTGTGTAACACTTCATTTTGTTTCTTCCTCGTATCTGTAATATAGCTTTAGATGATTAGAATTCATATGTTTATGCTTTGGTCATCATTTTAGATATTATATGATTTTTTCTGCTAAAGTTGATATAGAATTCATCCTTGTCGATGCTCTGTATTAATGGGTTGTTTCCTCATCTCTTCTGTTTCACATGGATTAATTTGGATGACTGTGATGATGTGATTATCTTGCCTCTGACAAATCTCATGTACATGTATTTGTGATACATTTGTATTGTATATGACTCCGTGCCCAATGGTTATGTGATTGTTTCAGCCAAATACACAAATCTTTAAATGTTATTTTATATCTGGTCCTGTTAAATCTTTATCGAGAGATCCCTCTCTGGAAGAAAATACCAGTTTCTTTCTAAAGTGGTTTTGCTGTTACCTTGGAGTTTACCTTTTACAACCTGGGTACATTCTGAGTGCTAACAAACTGGCACCGTTTCCAGGGACGAAAGTGCATATCTGCCCCGGGAGAATGACAAAGATTAAGAAAGATTTCTGTGGGCAACAGGAATTTTGAAAAGAAGAGAAGGTTGCATATTTACCCTGGCGACTTCATTGTGGAATTGTTTCAGAATTCGAGGGTGACATTCTGGCTTCAAGAAGACACACACGAGGTAACTCTGATACCAAAATTTTGGAAAGTTTTGAAGATCCAGAAAAGCTGTTTAAGAGAAAAAATAAAGAGAAGTTAGATTTTCCTTTGTTCGGCCCATTATCATCACAAGATCCTCATATTAATCAAGAATGGGAGGTCAATACTGCAAAGACCCTGTTGAGAACTAGATCTGAATCCGACCTTAAGAATACTGAGTTCAATCCTCGTAGGTTAGAGTCCTGTCTGTTAGATTCCCTTTGGAGGGACCTGGAACAAACCTCTAAAGCTGAAACATCTGCCTCCGAACATACTCAAAGTACTTTTGTTCCTGTAAACCCACCCAGACCAATGGTCGCTAGGTTTGCTCCCTTGCATTTGCCCGCTGTATTACATGATCTCCCCCAAAATTATTCTCAGAGAATTTCTTTATTTGATGGGGAAGGTGATATAACCGCAAAACAGCATGTTGCCAAGTTTGAAGATTTCATTGACTTGGAAGAAGTGGACTATCCTGATTTCACAATGCGGTTATTTGCCCAAAGTTTGTCTGGGGAGGAAAATAAGTGGTTTAAAGACTTGCCAAATGGATCCATAGTGAATTTTCAAGCCTTTCAGAATGCATTTTTAGATAGGTGGGATGATAAACAGAATCCTCTACAGCTTTTATCTCACTATAATAGTCTCAAGAAAGGGGGTTTTGAGTCTGTTCATGAATTCTCAAGCAGGTTCATGAGGGCTTATAACTCTATTCCGGAAGACATAAAACCTTCTCCTGCAGCTGCTAAACTACATTATGCCAGAGATTTTGATAATGATTTTGCATTTTCATTGCAGGAAAGGACATTGGCAACTCTTACTTCCATGTTCACTGATGCCCTAGAAGTGGAAGCTAACATGATGGCTAGTGGAAAGATGAAACATAGAGATATGGATAGGAGGAGAAAAGAAGAAAATGTACCCTCTACCTCATCTTCTTCTGCTGATGTTAAATTTGAGATGATGTTGAAGACTATGGAGAAGTTGATGGATAAGTTAACCATGGACGCTAGGCCTTTCCATAGAGAGCATGGGGATCCCCAAAGCAGGAATCCAAATTTCAGAAGACCAAATCCCCCTGTTCCCCCCTTAAATAGACAGAGAGACCAGAGAAATCCAAGAAACCAAGAAGAACAGCCCATCCGTTCGCCTTTCCCTGAAAATTATGTTGCTGATGAAGAAGATCCCCCTGAAAATGAGATTCATCTGTTTGGAGAGTAGGATTCAGAAATATATCTTACTGAAGAGGAACATAATATGTTTGCGCAGGAAGATGCAAATGAAGAATTTGAAAATGAGCTATATCAAAAAGGTTATTTACATGCAATGGATGATGTGCAAAGGAAAATCAGATTGAGGAATAGGGATGTCCCCATAAATAAAGGGAAGGCAAACCCAAATCAGCCTTCCTCCAGTTCTTTGAATGGAGAAAAGGGAAAAGAAATACAAAAAGAGCCTTCTATGAATAAGGAGGTTGAAAATGAGGTACAAAGGGATAAAATAATAAAGAAGGCGACTCCGATTGATGTGGAAAAGATTGGTGCTGGTTTTAACCTACAAAATGAGCTTTCGAAGCTAAAGATTTCTGTTGCTTTTAATGAGTTACTGAGAAACACTGAATACAGAGACACTATCACAAAAATGGTCAAAAACCAAGGAGATTGGCAGTCTGACATTTTAGAATTGAATGATGATAATCCTGCTATTTCATTTGGATCAAGAGTTGAAAATTCAGAAGATGAAGAGGTTCCTCCTTTCTATTTAAGTCTGAATGTGCATGACAAAGTGGTCCATAATGCTATGTTGGATTCTGGGGAATCCCACAATCTAATGCCCAAAGGGGTGGTAGAAAGTTTGGGATTGGAGGTAACAAGACCCTATAAAGATCTGTACTCTTTTGATTCCAAAAGGGTAAAATGCCCGGGGTTAATTAAAGACATGATGGTAACCCTGAACAAACTGCCTTCTAAAACTATAGTCATGGATGTGGTAGTAGTAGATATCCCACCCAAATTTGGGGTATTGCTGTCAAGATCATGGAATTCCAAGCTAAAAGGTAGTTTACAGATGGATATGTCGTATGCTACTATTCTAGTTCCAGATGGGAGCAGAAGATTATATAGTGAAAAAAGAACTCCATATGTAGTAAGCAGTCAAGATAGACCTGAATTTCATCACATATATGTTGTTGACACCGATTTGGGGTCTTCTATTTTCTTTAATGATGCTGTCCCACATGATGTAGAAAAGACATTGCAGGGGGAGTTTGAGGGGAATAATGAAAAAGTAGTTTCGGAACAGGATGCTCTGGAAGCAAAACAGAAAAGAGAGGGCCAGTGGATTATGTATTTTGATGGGTCAATTGCAAAAGCCGGTGCTGGAGCTGGTGTGTATATAATTTCCCCTATTCGGGACTTTAAAGCTTTGTCATATAAGTTGATGTTTGAATGTACAAATAATGTTGTAGAATATGAGGCTCTATTATTGGGTCTGCATGCTTTGAAGGGCTTGGGAGCTCAAAAAATAAGGGTCTTGGGAGATTCAGAGTTGGTAATAAATCAAGTAAATGACAGTTATCAAACCAAGCATCCTCGGATGAAGGATTACAGAAATGAAGTATGGGATATGTTAGGAAACTTCTTTACAGAGCATATAGTTCAGGTAGTCCCCAGACTTGACAATTTGGTAGCTGATTCTTTGGCCGTAGCTGTTGGAAAATTTGATACTCCTATGGCTGGTCAGAAGGAGTACCAGATCGAAATGGTAAATAGACCATCCATTCCTGACAATTCCAAATATTGGCAGGTTTTTGAAGATGATATGCAGATCCGAATATTTTTAGAATTATCAGGAGAGTTTGTGAATACTCAGTTTGACAATGATAATGGTAATGATGAGACCCTTGAAAACGATGAAGAAATTGAAGCAGAAGAAGAAGATATTGAGAAGTTAAGGATATCATCCAGCTGAAAAATAATTTCATACCAAGAGGCCTGATCCCTTTAGAAAAGCTCTTTGATCAAAATGATGTTGCCAAGAACCCCAAAGTGAAGCCTATTGGTGACGTGGTTGAAGATAAAAATATTGGCACTGAAGAAAATCCTAAAATCCTAAAATTATCCAAGAAGCTGCTTGAAAGGGAGAAAGAGGAGTATGTGAAGTTGATGAAAAAGTATACAGATGTATTTGCCTGGAGTTATGAAGACCTCAAAGAATATGATACATCCATCATACATCACACTATTCCTATAAAACCTGGGGATCAACCCTAAATTTTTCCTTGTCATTGAGAAGGAAATAAAGAAGTTATTTGATGCCAAAATCATTGTGACACTCAGATTTTCTAGGTGGGTTGCGAATTTGGTCCCTGTCAGAAAGAAGAATGGAGAGATAAGACTGTGCATAGACTTCTGCAATTTGAATAAGGTCTCCATGAAAGATAACTATCCTCTACCCAAGATGGATCATATACTGCAGCAAGTGGTGGGAGCTGAAAGGATTTCGATGCTGGATGGCTTTTCCGGGTATAATCAGATCAAAGTGTTACCAGAAGATTAGGAGAAAACTGCCTTTACTACACCCTGGGGCACTTTCATGTATGCGAAGATGCCTTTTGGTTTGATGAATGCAGGCACCACTTTCCAGCGAGCTATTGACATTGCCTTTGCAGGAGAAATTGGGAATTTCATGGTAATTTATATGGATGATATCACAGTCTACTCAAAGTCTGACAGAGAACATCGGCGTCATCTGGAGAAGGTTTTCACCAAGTGTAGGAAATATGGCATATATTTGAACCCTAAGAAGTCTAATTTTGCATTAGAAGAAGGAAAGTTGCTAGGCCATATAATATCCAAATATGGCATAAAGATTGATCTTGAAAGAGTAAGTTGAATTCTGAAGGTAGGAGAACCCAGAAGCAAAAAAAAGATACAATCATTTCTGGGGCAAGGAAATTTCTTGAGAAGATTTGTACCAAGCTTTGCTGAGATTCTGATGAATATTACAAGTATGTTGAAGAAGGGTCATGAAATAAAGTGGAATACAGAAGCTAAGGAGTCATTTCGGGAAATCAAGAAAGCAATTTCAGAAGCCCCTGTTTTGGTAAGCCCAGATTTTGCCAAAGATTTTTCAGTATTCTCATATGCTTCAGAACATACTATAGCAGCGGTATTATTGCAGAAAAATGATGAAAATTTGGAACAACCCATAGCCTTTTTCAGTAAAATGCTACGGGATGGGGAATTGAGATATGACATCATGGAAAAGCAGGCCTATGCTTTAGTTAAAGCATTAAAAGATTTCAGAGTATATGTTTTGCATTCCCATGTAATTGCGCATGTTCCAACCGCTGCGGTGAAAGCAATTTTGACTCAACCAGATCCAGAAGGCAGGAGGGCGAGATGGATAACTACATTATTGGAGTATGATATAGAGATAAAGCCCACGAAGCTGGTTAGAGGACAAGGGTTAGCAAAGATGATGAACAACTCAAATTGTGAATCCTTGCAGATCAATTTTTTGACTCACCGGTCTGATCAGTTGGATGCAGAGATAGAAGTGATGGTTGATTTTGTGGCTTCTCCATGGTATTCTGATATTGTATATGTCCTCCGAAATTTGCAAGCACCGGAAGGGTTAAGTAAATCAAGAGCAAGATCTGTAAAGATGAAATCTGCTAAATTTTGTATCATAAATAAATATCTTTATTGGAAAGATCCTGGAGGGGTCCTACTAAATTGTCTCTTGGAAAATGAAGCTCAGCGAGTTACCAAAGAATTTCACCAAGGAGATTGTGGAGGACATCATTCTTGGAAGGTGTCTGCAAACAAAATCCTGAGAGCTGGTTATTATTGGCCTACGTTATTCTCAGATGTATATAAAGGGATCAGCAAAAGTCATCAATGCCAAATTTTCGACGGTAAGAGAAAAGTACTGTCTCTCCCTTTGAATCCAATAATAATAGAGGCTCCTTTCCAGCAATGGGGTTTGGATTTTATTGGTGAAATAAACCCTAATTCATCAGGCCAGCACAAGTGGATTTTGACAGCTACAGACTATTTTACTAAATGGATAGAAGCAATTCCTACCAGGAGGGCCACTGAAAACGTGATCATGGATTTTCTTGAAGAAAATATATTGGCTCGATTCGGGTGTCCAAAAAGGATAGTAACAGACAACGCAGTTGCTTTCAAATCTAAGAAAATGATTAATTTTTGTCATAAGTATCACATAAGTCTCAATCATTCGACAGCGTATTCTCCTTAAGGAAATGGATTAGCTGAATCTTCAAACAAGAGCCTAGTGAGGATCATCAAGAAACTGCTAAAGGATAATAAGAGGTCTTGGCACACCAAACTCAAATATGCTCTATGGGCCGACAGGATTAGCACTAAAAGAGCCATTGGCATGTTTCCATTCCAACTGGTGTATGGGGCTAAAGTGGTTTTTCCAGCATCATTGGGCGTACCGGTTATGAGATATTTCCAAGATCAGCAGGAAGAACCAAATCACATACATCGAAGGATAAATCAGATTGTTGGGCTGGAAGAACGAAGAAATAAGGCTTATGACAAAGTGCAGTCACATCAGGAGAAAATGAAGAATACTTTTGACAGAAGAATCAAGGAAGAGCAGTTTCAGATTGGTGACCTGGTTCTGAAGTGGGATGCTCCTAATGAAGACAAGCATGGAAAATTTGACCCTATGTGGGTAGGACCTTATGTTGTGGCTGGTTACAGAGGGCAAAATGCATTTTTGCTGGAATATACAAATGGGGTTCTTCTTGAGAGCAACCTTGTAAATGGAAGATATCTGAAGCATTACCTATCCTGAGGAGGAAGGTAAAAATTTGTATCATAAATTGTACATATTTATTTTTCTTTACAAATAAATATGGATGGTACACCGAGAGTATTTGAAAGCTTGCAGTGAAAGCCCTAAGGTTCAGGAGGCATACCACTCCTTTTCTAAAAATATGTAAAAATGATATATTTGCAAAAAAACAAAAGATGGGTTTTTGAGCGCTATTACGTGAAATCAAAAAACAGGCACCTGGTCTACGAGTTCTTTGATACCTCGCAGGGAGGATATCATCCCCAGATGGAGCCAGCTGTTAACACCATTATTTAGCCAAGGGGCAAGAGGACCATGGTGGAGATATGATAATGGTTGTTTGGGTACTTTGGTTAAAGGATATATTATAATGGTGAGATAATAGGCAAAAAGGCAATTAAGTAACCAAAGAGCCTAAGCTGTGATGGAAGAAGAAAGAAAATCAATGGCTGATATTCTCTCCGCTCTTCAAAACATGAGAGGAAGATAGAGTATGTTCGGGCGATTAATTGGGTGCATAGATCAGCGACTGCCAATTTGTTTCGGGCGGATCCACGGCCCCTATTCAATCCACCTTGTGCAATCGCATGTGGGTTAACGCAATAAACTCTAGCGGAATCGAGTACATACCACCCAATCCGATAGCGGAGAGGTAAAGTCGGATCACATCCACGGTTGAGATCGATTCCGGAACCAAAACCTGCATGACGGATAAATCTAAAGCGCCCAGCGGAATTTGGTACGTGGCGTATGATCCGACGGTGGAAAGTTAAAGGCGTATCACATCAATGGCTGAGAATGATTCCAGAGATCAAAGCTACATGACGGTTAAAGTGACGGAGCCCAGCAGAATGTGGTACGTGGCGGCCGATATGACGGTGGAGGATTAAAGGCAGAATGGATCGACGACTGCTGACGATTTCGGGGCATAGACTTGTGCGGGGGATAAATACAATCCTCCCAGTGGAATAGGTACATGTCACTCAATCAGACGGCGGGAGATTAAAGAGATATCACATCAACGGTTGAAAACGATTCCGGAGCCTGGACTTGCACGGAAGATAGGACCCATGCGCTAGGCGGAATTCGGTAAGTGTCACACGATTCAACGGCTCACAAATAAAGGAGGATCGCATCTACGGAAGGGGGCCGTTCCGGGGCATGAAGTTGCACGAAGGATAAGGTCGAGAAACTCAGCGGAATCGAATATCTCTTTCCCGATCTAACAGTGGAGTGGTGACAAGCGATGGCATCAATGGTTGGAGATGTTTCCGGGGTGGAGAGTTGCGCGTTGTTTATTACCAAGACGCCCAACGGAAAAGGGTATATGGCACGTGATCCAAAGGTTGAAAATTGAAGAGGAATCAGATCAATGGTTTTGAACGAATCCGTGGAATAGAAGTGCGAGGCAGATAAGAATAGATGGTGGTTGCAGAAAGTAAATGTTGTCCACGTGGAGAATTGTAGTAGGCTCCAGGGATAAAAGTGGCCTATAAAAACAAGGTTGACCTCTATCATTGTTATTTTATTCACATGGGACAAATGAAAAGGACTGGACGATTTGTCAGCTTCCATTTGTCAGTTTCGGGCACGCTCCGAGCACACGCCTCTACAGTCGACCAGGTAAAGCTTAAACCCTGTAATTCCACCGTCCAAATTACCATTTTAAAACTAAGTAATGGACCAGGGGAAATAAATTCAAGTGTCTGGTCAGGTTATAGACGACAGGGAAGAGTTTTTAGTTGACAAAGATAGGAGCGTGTGCGAGCCCTTCCTATCCATAGGGAGCGTGTCGGTCAGTAAGGAGAAATTGTGGTATTATAATTCACAAGGGAACGATGTATTAAATGTCTGTAAGTCTTTCCTGTATTACTTTTCTCTTGAGAAAACCCTCCCTTTCCCGGAATTTGCAGAGTGGTGTGCCGTAAACTATTCTCCCTCCCAGAGAATAATTGTGAGTCGGTCTGCGTCCAGAGTACTTTGTAAAATTGATGCCACAGTCATTAGAGAAAACCTCAGTTTACCTGAAAGTTACCCTGTTAATTGCAAGTCGGTAAATGAGTCTGCCCTTGCTGAATTTTTCAAGAATTGTGAAACTGAGAGTCACTGTCAATTCCTGTCTACCATTCTGAAGGAAGGTCAGTCCCTTAATGGTCTCGTTCTACCTTGTCCTGTACATATGTTTAAGAATGAAGTCCAATTGGTAATTTCCCTGGTCTGTCAAGTGTTAGGTCAGGATGATGATTTCCATGTGGGCGATGTCATCCTTGGGTTTTTATTAAGAATAGGTTCTTTGAGCTCAGATTCCCAGTCAGTCCTTGTGTTTAATTTAGACGAGTATCTCGCTGAAGCCATCGATCTTCAGCTTGCTGAGTTTCCAAAAGTTCGTTTCTTTAGGTTTCAGACCTACTTGCTCAATATGCTATTGTGCTCCAATGTCACCGAGTGGAAATTTTTAAGTACTCTATGCTCTTCTGATTTTCCCAAGCAAATCAGCATGTTCGAATTTGCTAATTTGATCATGGCGGAAATATACAAAATGCTATTTGATGAGGAAATGCCCCGTGTCCTAGATGAAATGAAATGTTTAATGCAGTCTTCACCCGAAGATAGGGTGGGGGACTGGTTCCTGTACAGAGATTACACAGTGTTAAGAATATATGGCTTTACTGGTCAGCCTTATAGGCTACCCTCCTTTTTGACCCCAAGGATTTTCGCACTCGAGTTCATGAGGCAGAGATTGCTGTCTGAGGAAGAGCACTTTGGTGCTTTTAAGAAGTCTTCAAACATTAAATTTCCACTTAAGGTCGGCTCTTTAATTTTTAAAAGTAAAGGTGCCTTAATATTCATAGAGAAGTTGTTAGAGAATATGGATTTCCAAAAGGAATCAAAAGTGAATTATGATCCACACCATGTTATATCCCTAAGGAAACAAGCCAACAAGAATAAGCCATTTGAGCACCAGTCTGTTGAAAATTTGGCTGAAGTAGCCAATCTGTTACAGTTCAAGGAGGATCCACATATTGCACCCATTACAGTATCAGAAAATACTAACATTTTAGTTAAGCGAAGTCTCTCTAAGACTGAAAGTATGGAAGTGGACGAAGATGGGTCCCATAAAAGGGCAAAGCTACTTGAAGGTGGTGAAAGGGTAAATGAGGAAGCTTCTGATGGTCTTAAAAAGGTTGCCCTGATTCCCACGAAAACCGTGCAAGTAAATCAATTATATTTTAAAAGTGTAGAGGGTGATGTAGACAGTTCAGAATCAATCCCAGTATTTAAATCGAAGGAAGAGCTCAAAGCCAGCTATACAGAGAAGAGGAAACAGTCTCTAGAGGAGACCAGAAATTTGCTCCCGAGAGTGAGAGGTTTGTACAGTTCAAAAAACTCTCTAGTTTCTGCTAGGGATGCTAAGAGAAATACATTTAATATGGCTATAGTGAACGACAAGAAGATGTCTGAAATGGAGATCCGGCTAGATAAAATCAGTACTCCGTATAAGATACAACTGCACAAACAAACCAGTGACATCATTCACTGAGACCTATTGCAAGCCATGGTAAGGATTAATAAATTTAAAGTTTTGATAGACAAATTAGAAGTTCAATTGAAGCATGAGAAGGTTGAGAATAAAGCAAATGTTATTCATATTAGAAAACTGCAAACAGACATTGTTAGTTCAGACAACACCCAGGCAGTCAAGAGGATGCTAGAGGAGAAAGAAAATGTACTCTAGGTCTTAAAGAAAAAATTGAAGATCCCAGGTTCATAGCACGTCCAATCAGCTGAATTGATGGCTTTGCAAGAGGAAAAGGATAAAGTCCATCAAGAGATGATGGAGTATAAACTAAAAGCTGTCGAGTTACAGGAGGAAAAGGACAGGTGGGAGGCCGAGCGGGATGATCTATTATCTCAAATTTCCTTAATGAAAAAGGACCAAAGCGATGAGAAGGAAATTGTGGAGGAGTTAATGAGTCAAACCCCCACTGATGAATACTTTTCCATTGTAAACATCAACAAGCCATTGGATAATTTTTCAGCAGACGATCTGTTGGTGCCAATGTCCCAGGTGAGCTTGAAAGAAGAAGCAATCAAAGAGTTGAAGGCAGAGAATGAAAAAATAAAGGCTGAATTAGCCAAAGTAAGTGAAAGCGAAAAACAGATATTGCAGGACAGGAATCAATTATAGAAAAAATTCAATGAGCTAAAGGACAAATGCATTGGGAAAGGCCCTCTTCAGGGGGCAAAACATATCATTTGGGATACCCTATCTATAGAGATTACCAAGTTTCGGCACTATCTAAATTTTATTGATGATTTGAGTATACTAATAAATTTGGCTCACCAGAGATTAAAACTGGTAAATGAACATATGGAGAAAAGGCCTCTTACTACAGCTCAGAACACACTGAATTTTCTGAATTCACTGACATATCAGAATTTGCACGATATGGGCATAAAAGATAGAATATCAATAGTGTTGTCGGAAAAGAAATTCATCCACAAGCACCACTTAATCGAGACAGTCCAAGATAAGTCAGAAGAATTGATTTTGCAGGTTAATAATTTCAAACGAGATTTCAAAGAGCTGTTCGAAGACAGATTGCCTTCCTTCTGGGACGAGGAGGGTCGAATGTTCTCACAGGAACATTATCATAACCTGCTTGTCTAGCGCCGCATGGACCACTCAAAATTTAATGATCTGGAGAAAATCGTGACAGGTAAAACCATTGTGGATATGTTAACAGAAGAATTTGAAATTCTACAGAAGTTCGCAATTATCAGAGCCAGATTGCCCAAAAAGTCTTATGAAGCATATATGGAGCTCGAAGTAGCAATTCGGGAAATGATGGAGTGTGAAACCCCAAGTTCGGAGCAGTGGAAATCTGTGGAGCGGTTTGGAAAGACGAAGTATATTATTCATACCTAGAAATAGGCGTTATGCACTGAGGAGCTGATGGGGAAAAGACGTGGAGCTGACGGGGCGAAAACGTGGAACTGATGGGGCAAAGACGTGGAGCTGATGGGGTAGAGGCATGGAGCTGATGGGTGAAAGTTTGTTATCAAGTTGATTTGTACTTTATGATCTGTTAGGAGTGGAGTTATAACGAACTTCCTAGGAGTTAAGGATTCAGTTACAAACTCTAAATTAAGCCGATCATTCTGTTATTGATCTTCTTGAGGGGAGCCTATTATTTTATGTATAAATTTGCATCTTTTTTAGGAGATGGGGGTTGGAACCCATTGGGTGGAATAATTTTGGAGAACAGATCTATTTTTTTGAATAACAAAGTGAATGCATGAGAATTTTGATCAGAGATTCATGTGTCGTTTATATTACAGTCTGTGCTTCTTTCTGTATGTGATTGTATTTCCCTTGTGTAACACTTCATTTTGTTTCTTCCTCGTATCTGGAATATAGTGTTAGATGATTAAAATTCATATGTTTATGCTCTGGTCATCATTTCAGATATTATATGATTTTTTTTGCTAAAGTTGATATAGAATTCATCCTTGTCGATGCTCTGTATTAATGGGTTGTTTCCTCATCTCTTCTGTTTCACCTGGATTAATTTGGATGACTGTGATGATGTGATTATCTTGCCTCTGACAAATCTCATGTACATGTATTTGTGATACATTTGTATTGTATATGACTCCGTGTCCAATGGTTATGTGATTGTTTCAGCCAAATACACAAATCCTTAAATGTTATTTTATATCTGGTCCTGTTAAATCTTTATCGAGAGATCCCTCTCTGGAAGAAAATACCAGTTTCTTTCTAAAGTGGTTTTGCTGTTACCTTGGAGTTTACCTTTTACAACCTGGGTACATTCTGAGTGCTAACACATACCATATGCAAAATAATAATTGTGATAGGAAACTAGGGTGAAATGTCTACAGTTGCTAGGGTTTTTCAACCCATTCCATGGCCATTCGACACAAATAAAGATATATATTTGGATGGTGGAGAAAATCCTTGGGTTTACTGAATGTTGCAATGCTTGTCCTCCCATTTACTAATCAAAATGAAGGAGCTAGGGGAATTGTTTGACTTCTTACCTTGGCTTCCTCTATTGTCATGTTATGTTCTCAAGGAAAATCTCTAGTCTTATTGGGGAAATTTCCACCTTTTGAA
Organism: Pseudotsuga menziesii; assembly: GCA_001517045.1. NCBI lineage: Eukaryota > Viridiplantae > Streptophyta > Pinopsida > Pinales > Pinaceae > Pseudotsuga > Pseudotsuga menziesii. The sequence goes on along the minus strand of LPNX010499939.1, from coordinate 962,512 downwards.
TTGAGTGACAAATAATACACAATGGTTGATATACCTAGAGTAACTCATGTGTGTTGAATCCAAAAAAAATGTCTTATTGACCGATATATGATAAAGAGTAGGAATAATATAAAGTGGGCTTGCCTATACCGTCTAACGTTGTCGACCATTATACAACATTAAGGACACGATTAGTCTGTCATCGCTATAAGATTAAAGATGTAGGACCTATGAAACAAATTATAATTATGAAAAAACAACAAAATTACTGAATTCATCCCCCCAGTGTCAATACCCTAAGTTTGAAATACCACCAAGATCATTGGTTTTATCTCCAAATTAATAGAGTGCAAAAACAACAAATTTGCCACTTGTCTCATAGGTAGGGCTTCATTTATTTTGGTATTTATGGAAATATACCCTCATAAGTTTGTATGGAGGATGGAATGAATTTCTAATATCATTTAAATATATGGTTGTGTACCCATTTAACATATTCTGAAGAGAGAAGCAATTTGTTACTTGGTTGCAGAAAAAAATTTAGGTGCAAGGTTGTGTAACCAAATTACTATGAGTACTTATCGATTTGGGGGCTTTGGGTCCAATACGACTCCTCTGCATCCTCTATGACCAATAGGTGACCAATACGACTCCTCTGCATCCTCTGTGACCTATGCAACCCCTCACTGTACTCTAGGTAACCTTTGGATCCACCTTGACCTTTCCCTCTATGTCCTATGTGGCCTCACGACCCCTCTTCATCCTCTCCTATCCTTGACATACTATCCTATCCTCTAAATCCTATCCTTTCCTCTACGTCCTACGACTTCACAAACCCTATTTTTCCTCTCCTATGTGTTCTCCTTCACCATATCCTTGTTATACCTTCGACCATCAAGCATGGAAGGGAGATAACTACCAGCTCCTTGCTATACCTTTGGCCATCAAGTGCGGAAGGGAGATAACAAGACTGTGGAAAATAGATGATCTGGATTTATGCAGGAACACAACATAATACACAAAAACCATAGAAACAAAGATGCAGTGGAAATAACACTTCTTTCCAAAAATTAAAGAACTAAAACTTGTTTACATACAGAATGGAAATAAACTAGCTAGAGTGCTGGTAGCTTATCTCTGAGAAGAGATGTGGCAGCTACATGCCTCTGAAATCTATGTTACAATGAGGATCGAAGGCCTATATATTATTGAGAAACAATGGAAACCATACACATCCAAAAACCTAACCCTAGGAGGTGAAACACGAGAATGTGGGCCCCATTGGGTAACTTGGTACATCAATTTCCCGGGGTCATAACTTTGGCATACCACCTCCGTTTAATACGTATGATACATCGTTAGAAATATCTATTCAAGTAATACATACATAAATAAAAAATTTCAAGTATGGAACAAAATCATATTCTCCTGACCATTCGATGCTGAAAAAACGTCGTTTAGGGCCTCAAAACGGCTCCGAAAGTTTAGGACCTGAAAACTGCCAAAAATAATAAATTGTGCTACAGTTAAGGAAACTGGAAAAATGAAAGAAACAATGGTGGGGGTACAAGTGGAATAGGTGGGTGGCCACCAATATCCTACTG
>LPNX010499939.1:915168-960896 GCA_001517045.1 Pseudotsuga menziesii | reverse complement strand
GTTGAGTTCCTCCATGAGATGAGGAAACTTTTGTTGAACTTGGTCCCTGGTGAGCCACTTTCCCTGGTGAAGGAGTTGGCCTGCTTTGACAACTTGATATAGATAGATTTGATGCTGGCAGGTGTTCTTGATTTGTCTGTCCATAATCCGATAAGTTGTGGCTTGTTCCATGTAGTTGGGGTTTAACTCTGTTGGTGTGAGTTGTTCTGCCACGTCTAATGTGTCCAATAGAGGTGGAAAGTAGGGCCGAATGTAGTCCACATTGAACACTGGGTGCAAACAAGGAAATGGTGGAATACTGAGATCGAAGTCATTGTCCTTGATAGCCTTGGCGATGGTGTATGGCCCATATCGAAGCAGGCGAAGCTTGTGGTGGGGTCCAGCGAGGCGCTCCTTCTGCAAATGTAGCCACACTTTGTTGCCCACCTAGAAGTTGTGTTGCACCCGATGCTGATCATGCTGCTGCTTATACTTAGAATTGGATCTATACAATATGCCATGAACCTATTGGAGAATGTGCTGAATGTGCTCAATGAAGTTTTTCTCCTTGGAAACTTCAGACTGGACATGAGCTGAATCAGCCTGAGTAGCTACAAATGGCATGGCTACATCAATGGGACATGGTGGCTAGAATCCCAAGCCCACCTGAAAGGGGCTGCGGTTGGTTGAGCTGTGGAGGGCCCGGTTATAGCTATGTTGTACATAGGGGAGGCTCGCATCCCATGTGTGTGGATTCTTTGAGTTGTACATGCAAACAATGTGTACGATCATTCTGTTGATGACCTTTATCTGGCCATCAGTTTGGGGATGGAAAGCTGTGGACTTTGTGAGCTTGGTGTCTAACATTGACCATAGGTTAGACCAGAATGTACTAAGGAAACTACTGTCTCGATCTGAGATTATATACTGTGGGATCCGAAAGTCTAACCACACTCGTTCAAAGAAGAGTTTAGCAGTGGCTTCTGCTGTGATATTCTTCTTGCAGGCTGCCATTATGGCCATCTTTGAGAATCTCTCGATGACCACAAAAAAATAGTCATTGCCGTGCTTAGTAGAAGGAATGCTTGACATGTAATCCATGGAGATGGATTCCCAAGGTCGACTAGGGGTAGGAAATGGAGTATAGAGGCCTTGCTTCTTGATGCACGATTTTGCAATGGAGCATGCAGTGCAGGATCGGATGTACTTCCCGAGGTCCTGTCGAAGGTTTGGCCAATAGAAATACTTCTATAGTACTGCCATTGTTTTCTCGACCTCGAAATGCCCAACAACCCAACTATAGTGTGCTTCCCAAACCATCCTGGAATGCTCGCTTGAATGAACACAAAGGTGTCCCATCTAACATAGTAGTGCATCCTGGAGGTGAAAATTTGGAACTTGGTTTCCCTCCAAGATCGTCTTGTATGTGTGGCTGAATTATGGATCGCTCTTGTATAGAAGCGGCCAATCAAAAGTCTCATTCCCACAAGGGCTGAGCACGGTGGTTATCGCCACGACCGGTGGTCGGCTGAGGCAGTCTACAACATTATTGGTGCTTCCCTTCTTGTTCTTGATGTTCAAATGAAGCTGTTGTAGATATGTGGACCACTTCTGATGGTGATAGTTCTGTAACTTCCATTGTGTATGAATGAACTGCAGGGGTCGGTGGTCTGTGTGGATGATCGTTTCCTTCCCCAAAATGTAATGCTTCCATTGTCGGCAAGCCTATACAATGGAATACATCTCTTTGTCATAAGTGGGATATTTACAGACCGTGTCAAACAATGTCTCACTATGATATGCCACTAGATTCCCTTGTTGAGTTAGGACTACCCCAATAGCATAGTCAGAGGCATTTGTCTCGATCTCAAATGGTTGTTGCAAGTCTGGTAATGTGAGTACTGGGGCATAACAAAGGCAATGTTTCAATTCTACAAATGCCTTCTATTGAGTTTCTAACCAGAAGAATTTTTCTTTTGCTCCTCCTTTGGTGACTTAACTCAAGGGGCAAGTGATATGAGAGAATCCCAACATGAACCTACGGTAGAAATTAGCAAGACGCAGAAAGCTGCGAAGCTCTGTTAGAGTAGTTGGGGCTGGCTAATCCCGAATAACTTGGATCTTGGTTGGATCCACATGTACCCCACACTCATCAATGATGTATCCCAGATACTAAACCTGGGTCATGCCAAAAGTGCACTTGTCCAAATTGGCACACAACTTGTGCTTCCACAGTGTTTGGAGGACATGTTGGATGTGGTGGAGGTGCTCTTCCCAAGTATGGATGAATATCAGGATGTCATCCAAGTACACTACTACAAATGAATTGGTGAATGGCCGCAAGATGTCGTCCATCAGTCTCATGAAGGTTGCAGGAGCATTCATCAGCCTGAAAGGCATGACCAACCATTCAAAAAGGCCTTCCTTGGCTTTGAAGGCAATCTTCCACACATCGGTCGGTTCGATCGGTACCCAGTGATACCCGGGCTTTAAGTCAATCTTGCTAAAATATTTCACCCCTTTAAGATGGTCCAGGAGGTCATCAATCCATGGGATCAGGTACCTATTCCAGACAGTGATCTTGTTCAACGCATGATAGTCAATACAAAGTCTCCAAGTCCCATCCTTCTTCTGTACCAACACGATTGGGCTCCCACAGGGAGATGAACTTGGCCAGATGTGACCCTTCTGCAACAACTCCTAAATTTGCCTCTTGATTTCATCATTCTCCAGAATAGAGCGTTGATAGATCGGTCCATTGGGCATCTACGCACCTGGGGTCAAATCGATGGGGTGCTTGACCTGATAGTGCAGAGGCACCCCTGTGGGTGAGGTGAATATGTCCCAGTACTCCTCCATGACCTTGTCCATTTGTTGTTGACATGCGGAGGGGCCCTGTTTGGAGGCTGTGGCCATGATCTTATTCTCTCCCTGAGGGAAAATCATCAAGAAAGAAAATTTCCTAATTTTGGAAATGAGCTTACTACATTGTTTTGCAGTAACCAAAGAGATACTGGCAGGAGGTGGTACCTCTGGTATCCTGTACAACTTATTTCCCAATGTAACAATAACAACGTGAGGCCAGGACTCATACACAACATGTTGCTTCCATAAGTATGGTTGACCTAGTAATACATCAAAAACATCAAGACGAGCAATATCACATAATACCTCATCAGTGAAGGGATTGATGTTGTAGGGAAGGCGACACTACTGGCTGACGCGGAGATCCCGTCCTTGGTGAAGCCACATGATGGTGTACAGCTACGGGTGTGCTGTGGTCAGCAAGCCCAACCGCTTCAAGACCTCTACTGAAATGAGGTTATTTTGGCTCCCACTGTCGATAATGAACTGTAGCGGGGAACCCTTTACCCACATCTGGGAGTGGAAAAGACACTCCTCCTCCTCTGAATCTTCTAGTTCTTCCTTTTGGATCTTTATGGTGGAAACGATGGTGTTTGGCTCTGCATCGATAATCTTCTTCCCTATGTCATTCCCCTTCTTGGGTTCTGATTCAGTGTCATAGTATGCATCTGATTTGGAAGCCTTTATCTCGGCCATCGGTGACTGCTTGGCTCGACACTCACTTGTGTTGTGAGTGGCGCTCTTATGGAACTCGCGCCACTTTCCTGCTTCCTTCTTCGGCTTCGCAGTGTTTCCATTTTCTTGTGGCTTTGGAAAGTTGTCTTGAGTTGCTGTGCCTTGGCTGTGTCCTTGGTTCTACAGTTTGGGGGCACCTTTCGCTTGCTTCTGATTCATAGATCCAAAGTCTCGCTTTTTCTGTTTGAATTTTTGTTCAATTTTGGTAGCATACCGGTATGCTGTACCAAGCGAGGAGATGTCAAGGAACTCCATTTCCTCCTGAATGTATCTGTGTAGACAACTAAGGTATGCACCAAGTGTTTCTCTAAATATGTGATACCCAACTTGGTGCGCAGTGTATGGAACAGATTCGTCAGCTCATGCACATCTTGATCTCTTTGCTGCTGTAGCGTAGTCCATTTTATGTACTTGTCCTCATAGCTCCCCACAGGATAATACTGTCCCTTTATGGCATCTTGGAAATAATTCCAAGTGGGTATGGCTGAGAATAGAGAGGGTTCCTCCTCGTCCTTTATCTCACTGTAGGTTTCCCACCAGTCCTTGACATGGGGGGTGGCTTTGAGTAGTGAAAAGTAATCTTTTCTTGGTCAGAAATGTTGAAATATTGTAACTTCGAAGAATATTCTATATGTATTTCTTTGTGGTCCCCTATGGTCCTACCGGGAGAACCACTTGTATTACTTTGTACCCCGATGCTCCTAATCGAAATAACTAATAAGAGTCATGAGGCAGTCCCCTCTAATTGTAAAGGTGGGTCATTAGCACCCCAGTGTGGTTACTTGAGCCTACATGTGTAACTCGAGCCTACATGACAGATGAGTTAACTTAAGTGAACGGATGAATATAAATAGAGGTGTAGTGCTCCTAATTTTAAACACACACTCTCACTTGTGTAGGTCATTAGTGGAGAAGAGAAGTAGTTGGAGAAGGAGGAGGATCAGGCTTTGATCTCCTTGCTGGTTTTATCTTTTATCTTTTATCTTTTTGGGGCATCTATATTGAGGAAGCTTTTGCTGGGTTTTTCCCAGGATAAATATTTGTGTTCCTTTTGTATGGTTATGCTTGTCTATCTTTCAATGATCCTGTTTCTATGCTTTTGTTATGAAAATGAAATGAAGTACTGATGTCTTAGCTAAGCATATGAAAATTTAACATGGTATGAGAGCCACCCTGAAAGAAGAAATTGTGCAGCTAAAGAATCTATGGATTCTTTTTTTTTGGGTCTCTATCCATGATCGATCAGCAAAAGAAGGCTAGACTGAATCTCCATTGAAGGGTGCATCTTTCTGTCGAAGCAGAATTCGATTCTGAGCATTTTCAGTTTTGGTGCGGAAAATTAGGGCTTTCTACAGAAGAAGAATTTTTGCGTGAGCCCAACATAGGATTTTTCTCCTCATCAAAATAAAATTTTAGAGACCTGGATCAAGAAATTTGGTTGGGTGAAACTCTGAGAAAGTCAAACCCTAGTTTGACCCCGATCTGGAAAAACCCTAAATACTAAAACTGCTAAGTTTTGTTACATTCACTATATCATGAGATTGGTGAAGGATCAAGAGTTTAAAATTGCAGAGACCGACTATAAAATCTGGATTTACACTGTATCTAAAATTTCTCCTCAGATGCGCTATATTCTGGGAGATATGATCCCTCCAAGTTAGGGTTCCAGCCTCTTCCAAAATTCATCCCTAAACAGGACACCTAGGGAGAATTTCTATAGCATGGGCTACAGGGGTCCAAATGGAATTCCTGAAGATTTTCTAGAAATAGAATGGTCTTTAATTTCTTTTATCCAAATTTCAGAACCTGAAGATGAACCAGTGACATGTGGTATGTCGTACAACTACACTGTTCTAAACAGTCCTGTAACAGGTCACCTTGGGAAAATGATCATAAATTCAAATTGGTGAAACCAATTCTGATAAAACTTGTGCTTTTGGATCAGGGACATGGGAGGTTACCTCAGTACGAAATTTCAGACACAGAGGAGTAGTAATTTCGGAGATATCATAGAAACAGTAACATGCATTTCTGTAGAAGAAATTGGAAAACTAGGGCTTCCTGTTCCGGGAGCTTCCCTCCACTGTTTTCAGAAAAGGAGTACATTGGACAGCTCCATTTGAAGAGATATATATTTATATCCAATCATATCTGAAATATTCCAAGTTTTGAAAATCAGGTTTTCTCTGACAAATCCTAGATCAGCCAGCTCCGGAAGTAGGACGGACACCTCAAATCGGTAAGATCTAATCCTTTGCTATTTGCATTTGAGGTTCTCATTTCAAAATGATCTATCAAATTAGCTTGATGATAAGCTTGGTGAAGTTTAAAACTTCCAAGCATGGAAGTATTTGATCTCTCTGAAGAAAATGAATTGGACACCTACATGAGTAGAGAGGTTCTAGTTCTAGAGGGAGATGAGCCTCAAAGACTTACACAAGAAGAACTTGATCAAGGCCAAGAAGATCATTTTTTGATTCAATCACGGATCAAATTATACCACAAGTGTCTTCCCTAAAGACACTGAAGATGTTTGATTCCTTGATCATGCTATTTGAAGATAAGAACTTAAATCAGAAGATGGTTTTGAGAATACATTTGTAGAATGTGAAGATCTAGAATGCAGAACAACTTGAAGCGGTAGAAGAAGAAGTATGCAGAAGTGGTGATAGCCACCTTGAATGGCCTCCCAGGATCATGGGATTCTTTCATGTGAAGAATGTATGCCAGAAGTAAGTGATTACTTTCAGCTCGACTAATAAGAAGAGAATAAGAATATGGGAGCAATTGAAGATCAAGCTCTCACCATTCAAAGAAGATCCCTCAAGTGATGAGGAATATGAAAAACTCAATTTTTGAAGAACGTCTTATTCATCTTATCATTTGGATAAGAAATGATGATTTCATGAATGAAGAAGATGATAAAGTAGAATGATCAAGATGGAGTCTACCCACGAAACAAATAAAAGATAAGTATTCAATTTCCATTTCATGATATTGTTTTGTTATGCATTTGATTGTATTCAGTTGATGTGTTATGCATGATAGATTGTTTACATTAATACTAATAATATGCATGTGATGGGTAAGTAGCTCATGGCACTATACAAATATCCAGTGCTACTTATCAAACCTCTTTGCTGACATATTAGATTAGTGCACAATCTCAATGATGTCATGGTAGAGATAGAAGGCATCTAGAAATTTTCTGTGAGATATGGATGAATGTTGTATTGGCTAAATAGTTGCATAATGCATAAGAATTTGTCGTTATGCATATGTTTTATGAAATAGTTCTAACCATGCAACTGGTGCATTTGAATTGTAGGAAAGGTCCTATACAACCTCCTACAAGAAAAGAAGGACGAGACTTGTTTTGAAGAACAAGTGATGACAATTCAATAAACATGAATCTGAAGCTCCCAGGGTCAGAGACACCATGACGGAAGAAAGAGCTTCAGAGAGTGGTAGATCCACGTCAAAGGATGAAGACTGCCATGGGTATGAGAGATAACTCAAGATGAAGAAAAGAATGCTATAAAATAAACTATGATCAAAGAATAATAGTTGATCATGGGGAATGATGTATACGATATGATTTCGAGACATAAAGGAAAGTACATAGTATCCTCCATATGGATCTACAAGAACAAGTGTACAAAGAAAGGTTCATGATTTTCCTCAGAAAGAATAGACTATGACATGACATACTCTATTGACCAGTATATATCAAGCATAGAACCACCTGTACAGAATGAAGAAGGAAGATAATACTCCACTTCAGGGGGAGTGACTACAAAAGATATCTGAGTTCGACACGGTACGACATGATGGACAGCTTCTTGATGGATCGAGACTTTACCAAGAGTAAAGTGGGTTCCAACCTTCAAAGTTGAATGCAGAAGACTAGGATATGTTGATGATCTGACAAGATGAACTCATGGAAGATGTTATGATGAAAGAATACTAGAATGATGTATGGGCTATAGTTCCCAAACCAGAAGGAAAGAGTATTGTATCCTCCAAATATACAAAATAGAGCATGCGGCTGATGAAAGTATCGAGAAGTATAAAGCAAGATTTGTGGCTAGAGGTTTCTTTCAGAAAAACAGAATTAATTCTGAAGAGACACTTACTCCAGGAAGTAAGGTACACTTCCTTTAGAACTATCATGGTAGTTTCTTCCATGGTGAAGTAAAGACAAGCCTTCCATAATGGTATGATTGAGAAAGAGTTTTACATTGAATAGTCACGAGGATTTGAAGTTGAAGCCAAATGGAATCACGTATGCAAGTTGGAGAAGGCCCTCTATGGACTGAAGCAAGCTCCCAGAGCTTGGTATGGAAGAATAGATAGTTTCTTGTCGAGCATGGGGTTTACCAAGAATAAAGCTGATCCTAACCTTTATCTCAAGGTTGTAGAAGATGAACTTGTCATCCAGTTATTATATGTGACAGGAAATGAGAAACAGATCATGGAAAGCAAGAATAAACTAAGAAGAATTTGAGATGAAAGACCTTGGGTTAATGCATTATTTCCTAGGTCTAGAAGTATGGCAAAGTTCAGAAGAAATATTTCTCAACCAGGGAAAGTATGGGGTAGAGATATTGAAGAGATTCAATATGTTGGAATGCAAAGTCATGGCCACACCCATGGAATCCAACCTGAAGCTGTTAGCTGATGACTCATCAGAGCATATGGATATGAATCATTACAGATAGATCATTGGGGCATTGATGTACTTAACAAATACTAGACCAGACATTTGTTTTGCTGTGAACACCTTAAGTCAATATCTTGTTCAACCAAGACGGGTTCACCTAGTAACTGCAAAGCATGTCATGAGATATCTGAAAGGGACTATAGACTTTGGTTTATATTATGATGGTAGCCATGAGTATAGATTGTATGGCTACATAGATGTAGATTGGGCCAGAAGTATCTCAGACACGAAAAGCACATTAGGTAGATGCTTTTTTTTGGGGTCTGCTATAAGTTCATGGTTTAGCAGGAAACAGTCCAATGTTTCTCATAGCATGGCTGAAGCAGAATACATAGCAGATTGCTCTACTAAGTTGTGAAACCATATGGCTTCGGAAGATGATATCAGGTCTCTTTGAACTGAAGATGGATACTACATTGATTCTATGTGATAACGAGAGTTGTGATAACAAAGAACCCTGTGTTTCGTCGTAACACATAGAAATCCGGTATTTCAAAATTCAAGATAAAGATGCAGATGATGATGTTTCAGTATTTACATACAGTAGATGCAGATGATGGTGACCTAATGATGCTTTCAGTACTCACATACTGGAGATATAGATGGTGATAGTTCATTATTCACATACTAAAGATGTAGATGAAGATGGTTTAGATGATGATGCGCTGACAAAGCCTCTGTCTCGGGTAAAGTTCGAACACTTTCAAGACAAGCTTGGTGTGGTTCAAAAAGACTTTCCTCGAAAGGGGGGAGTAGTGATGTTGCAGTGGGATTGTATCATCCCTGGACACTTGCCCTAAAGTTACTTAGAGACCTTGGTCTTTGAGAATGAAGAGGGATTGTATCATCCCGGGACATATGTCCAGAAGTGATCTAGTGACTTCGGTCATCGAGAATGTGGTGGGATTGTATCATCCCTGGGTACTTGCCCAAAAGTGACCCAGAGACCTCGGTCTTTGAGAATGAGGAGGGATTGTATCATCCTAGGACATCTGTCCAAAAGTGATCCGGTGACTTTGGTGCTTGAGAACATGTGTTGATCTCATAATTCCTAGAGGAAGGATTGTCTGAGTTCCACATCTGTGTTGATCTTATAATTCTGAAAGGAAGGATCGTTAGTAACTCCGTAAAGACCTAAATCCCATAATTCTGAAAGGAAGGATCATTGAATTGATCCCGTAATTCCAATAGGAAGGACTGTCTAAGTTCCATAGATGTGTTGATCCCATAATTCCAATAGGAAGGATTGTCTAAGTTCCACATCTGTGTTGATCATGTAATTCTGAAAGGAAGGATCGTTAGAAACTTCGTAAAGACCTAAATCCCATAATTCCAAAAGGAAGGATCATTGAATTGATCCCGTAATTCCAATAGGAAGGATTTTCTGAGTTCCACAGATGTGTTGATCCCGTAATTCCAATAGGAAGGATTGTATGAGTTCCAAAAATGTGTTGATCCCGTAATTTAGAAAGGAAGGATCTTTAGTAACTCCATGAAGACCTAAATCCTGTAATTCCGAAAGGAAGGATCGTTAGTAACTCCGTAAAGACCTAAATCCCGTAATTTCGAAAGGAAGGATCATTGGTAACTCCGTAAAGACCTAAATCCCGTAATTCTGAAATGAAGGATCATGTTGATGTTTTGATGATGATGATGATGTTTCTGATCGAAAGATAAGATGTTGCTACTGATGATGATGTTCTCTGATCAAAAGATTAGAAGTTGTTGATGATGATGATGTTCTCTGATTGAAAGATTAGAATATGATGATGATGATGTTCTTTGATCGAAAGATCAGAATATGATGATGATGATGTTTCTCTAATCGAAAGATCAAAAGTTGCTGATGATGATGTTCTCTGATCGAAAGATCAACATATAATGATGATGACATTTTCTGATCGGAAGATCAGAAGTTGCTTATGATTATGATGTTGCTGTTGATGATGATGTTTTCTGTTCGAAAGATCAGAATGTGATGATGATGATGATGTTTCTGATCGAAATATAAGAATGTGATGATGATGAGATCTTGATGATGATGATGTCGTATTATCAAAGTATGATGATGATGACGTACTGATCAAAAGATCAGAATATGATGATGAGTTGATGTTAGAGTATGATGATGTTCGGTTGATGATGGTTCTGACCGAAAGATCAGAGGCTGATGATAATGATGAGTCTGATTGAAAGATTAGAGTATGATGAAGAAGATCAGAGTCTGATTGAAAGAGGTTCTGATCGAAAGATCAGAGGCTGATGATAATGACGAGTCTGATTGAAAGATCGAAAGGCTAAAGTGCTGAAGAAGATGTTGCTGATCGAAAGGTCAAAGTGCTGAAGATGTTGTTGCTGATTGAAGAGTCAAGATGCTGTTGATCAAAGTGGTCAAAGTGCTGATGATGCTAAAGACTAAATATTGAAGATGAAGGCTACATGATTTTAAAAAGCTTCCAATGATTTATAGATGTATCACCCTGATGATGTTGATGATGTCCTCTATCTCTCTCCTATTATTGTTGTTATTGATGTTGTTATAGAATACCCTTCTCAAAAAGGGGGAGTGTTGAAATATTTTAACTTCGAAGAATATTCTATATGTATTTCTTTGTGGTCCCCGATGGTCCTACCGGGAGAACCACTTGTATTATTTTGTACCCCGATGCTCCTAATTGAAAGAACTAATAAGAGTCATGAGGCAGTCCCCTCTAATTGTAAAGGTGGGTCATTAGCACCCAAGTGTGGTTACTTGAGCCTACATGTGTAACTTGATCCTACATGATTAACTCGAGCCTACATGACATATGAGTTAACTTAAGTGAACGAATGAATATAAATAGAGGTGTAGTGCTCCTCATTTGAAACACACACTCTCACTTGTGTAGCGCATTAGTGGAGAAGAGAAGTAGCTGGAGAAGGAGGAGGATCAGGATTTGATCTCCTTGCTGGTTTTATCTTTTATCTTTTTGGGGCATCTATATTGAGGAAGCTTTTGCTGGGTTTTTCCATTTAGGGTTTTCCCAGGATAAATATTTGTGTTCCTTTTGTATGGTTGTGCTTTTCTATCTTTCAGTGATCCTGTTTATATGCTTTTGTTATGAAAATGAAATGAAGTACTGATGTCTTAGCTAAGCATATGAAAATTTAACAATAAAAGTCATGAACCGAGAAATATCATTCTAAGAGATTCAACCATCTATCTACGGTGTCGACATCTATTTAGCCATCAAATACGAGAATGTCAAAGTTTACCTGTACCTTAAAAGGGGTTGCACATCCAGAGTGGCTGCTAGATGCAGATGCACTGCCAGTGGGAAGTCGTTGAAGGATCTGGGTGAAGTTATCCATCATCGTATTCCTTTGTTTTTCAAGGGCCTCCTCGAGCAACATTTTGATAGGAGATTCTGTGCCCTCATGTTTCTTTTCGTCCCCCATGGGAGGTCATTGGGATTTGCGAGGGTGATCTTACAAAGGTTCAACCAGATCGATCCCTAACTCTTTATACCTCGCCCTCGTTGGCGACATGCAAAGAAGGATCGAGAAAGAGCAGATTGCTCTAATACCACTGATCCAGATTTATGTAGGAACGCAATAGAATACACAAAAAACCATAGAAACAAATATGTAGTGGAAATAACACTTCATTTCATTAATCAAAGAACTGAAACTTGTTTACATACATAATGGAAATAAACTAACTAGAGTGCTGGTAGCTTATCTCTGAGAAGAGATGTGGCGGCTACATGGCTCTGAACTCTGTGTTACAATGAGGCTCAAAGGCCTATATATTATTGAGAAACAATGGAAACCCTACATATCCAAAAACCTAACCCTAGGAGGTGAAACACCAGAATGTGGGCCCCGTTGGGTAACTTGGTACATCAATTTCCAGTGGTCATAACTTTCGCATACTACCTTTGTTTAATGCACATGATACATCGTAGAAAGATCTATTCAAGGACTACATACATAAAAGAAAACATTGAGTCTAGAATGGACTCATATTTTCCCAACAATTTGATGCTGAAAAAATGTCGTTTAAGGCCTCAAAACTACTCCGAAAGTTTAGGACCCAAAAACTGCCAAAAATAGTAAATTGTGCTACAATTAAGGAAACCGGAAAAATTAAAGAAACAATGGTGGGGATCCAATTGGAATAGGTGGGTGGCCACCAATATCCTCCTGGATCATTCCTCCCTTCTTAGGAAGTAATGGTCCCCATTGTGTTGAGTTCCTCCATGAGATGAGGAAACTTCTGTTGAACTTGGTCCCTGGTGAGCCACTTTCCCTGGTGAAGGAGTTGGCTTGCTTTGACAACTCGATATAGCTGGATCTGATGCTGGTGGGTGTTCTTGATCTGTCTGTCCATAATCTGATCAATTGTGGCTTGTTTCATGTAGTCAGGGTTTAACTCTGTTGGTGTGAGTTGTTCTGCCACATCTAATGTGTCCAATAGAGGTGGAAAGTAGGGCTAAAGGCGGCCCATATTGGAGCAGGCGAAGCTTACGGTGGGGTCCAATGAGTCCCTCCTTCTGCAAATGTAGCCACACTTTGTCACCCACCTGGAATTTGTGTTGCACCTGATGTTGATCATCCCACTGCTTGTACTTAGCATTGGATCTGTCCAATATGTCATGAACCTGTTGGCGAATGTGCTGAATGTGCTCAATGAAGTTGTTCACCTTGGAAACTTTAGATTGGATATGAGCTGAATCATCTTGAGTAGCTGCAAATGGTATGGCTACGTCAATGGGACATAGTGGCTGGAATCCCAATCCCACCTGAAAGGGGCTATGATCAGTTGAGTTGTGGAGGACTCAGTTATAGCTATGTTGTACATAGGGGAGGCTCTCATCCCATGTGCATGGATGCTGAAAAAATGTCATTTAGGGCCTCAAAATAGCTCTAGAAATTTAGGACCCGAAAAATGCCAAAAATAGTAAATTGTGCTACAATTAAGGAAACTGGAAAACTGAAAGAAACAATGGTGGGGGTCCAAGTGGAATAGGTGGGTGGCCACCAATATCCTCCTGGATCAATAGAGTGTCCAAAGGGTTAAACCATTGAGTTTTTATCACCAAGAAAATATGTGAGGGTATCATATCGATTTGGATTTATAAGCCCAACATTTAATAAGGTTGGATTTGAAGCACACAAGGAGGAAAATGACCCATTCTTAAAAGGGGCTTTACTTAAAACCCACCAATATGTCTTTACAGTGAGTTTAACAGTTTCACCATACCTTGTATTTTGTGTGTATGATATCTAAAGAGTTTTGTAATTGTAAAAGCATCATTATTTAAAAAATGAGAGAAGAAGATCCCTTTTGAAGTGGATTTTTCCCAAATTGAGTTTATCCAAGGTGTTTTTTGTGTTATCTATGTATGTGTGATTATTCTACTTAATTATGTTAGCATAGACTTGTTAAAAAAAAATAGGAGTCATTATTTATGCACAATAGGTTATTTTAGATTTCTTTTTACACTTTATAACACCTCACATCAAAATATATGGTAGTGAATTAATGTTCAACCATTGAGTTACACAAAAGTGTGCACCACTATAAAGTAAATATTCATATTTATTTGATCATCATCATCATCATCATCATCATCGCCATCATCATCATCATCATCGCCATCATCATCATAGCCATCGACATCTTCATCCTTGTCGTCATCATCATTAGCATCATCATCATCATCATCATCATCGACATCATCATCATCATCGCCATCATCATCATCATCACCATCATCATCATCATTATCATCATCATCATTGAACTGTGATCATCATCATCATCATCGCCAACATAATAATAATAATCATCATCATCGACATGATCATGGTCATCATCATCATCATCGACATGGTCATCATCATCATCATCATCATCATATTTATCCTCATCATCATCATCATTAACATCATCATCATCGTCATCATCATATCCATCATCATCACCATCATCATGATTGCCATCATCCTCATCATCATAATCCACATTTTCATCCTCATCCTCATCCTCATCATAATAATTTTCATGTTCAATAATCATCATCACCATCATCATCGTCATCATCATCATCACCATCATCATCATCGCCATCATCCTCATCATCATCATCGACATCTTCATCCTCATCCTCATCATAATCATCGTCATCTTCATCCTCATCGTCATCATCATTAACATCATCATCATCGCCATCATCATCATCATTATCGTCATCGACATCATCATCGTCGTCATAATCATCGTCATCGTCATCATCATCATCATAGTTATTATCATCATCATCATCATTGACACCATCATCATCGCCATCATCATCATCATTGACACCATCATCATCGCCATCATCATCATGATCTTCATGATCATGATCAACATCATCATCATCATCATCATCGCCATCATCATCACCATCATAATCATCGCCATCATCCTCATCCTCATCATAATAATTGTTATCTTCATCCCCATTGTCATCATCATTAGCATCATCATCATCACTACCATCATCATCACCACCACCACCACCATCATCATCATCACCATAATCATCGCCATCATCCTCATCCTCATCATTGACATCGCCATCCTCCTCCTCCTCCTCCTCATCATCACGATCATCGTCACCATCATCCTCATCATCATCATTTAAATCTTCATCTTCATCGTCATCTTCATCCTCATCATCATCGTGGCTAGCATCACCATCATCATCGTGGCTATCATCATCATCATCATCATCATCATCACCATCATCATTACCACCACCACCACCATCATCATAATCATCGCCTTCATCCTCATCCTCATCCTCATCATCGACATCGCCATCATCATCATCATCATCATCATCATCATCATCATCTCCATCACCATCATCACCATCATCACCATCATCATCATCATCATCATCATCATCATCTCCATCACCAGCATCACCATCATCACCATCATCACCATCATCATCATCTCCATCATCCTCATCATCATCATCGACATCTCCATCCTCATCCTCATCATAATCACCGTCATCTTCATCCTCATCGTCATCATGACTAGCATCATCATGATCAATGCTATAATCATCCTCATTATCATCACCATCCTCATCATGATGTTCATCCTCCTCCTCCTCCTCCTCCTCATCATCATGTTCATCATCATATTCAATTATCATCTAATAAATCCTAATCTCTCTACAATTTCTACAAGTGTTACATAAATGGTAAAAAAGTGGAAGTGTCTCCACCTTTATCTTTTCCATCATCAAAGTGAAATATAGATAAGAAATCATATTAGAAAAAAAGGAAAACAAGTTTAAAATCATCAAGAGATTCCAAAATCCTTCATATGATTTGACTTTTCTCTCCTTCAAGGGGTTGTCAAGAAAATATAAACATTTAATTTCCATTTTCATGGTCATCTTCATCAAAATCAAATAGGGTCATTTCATGTTTGTTTGCAAGTATGGTTTTGTCCCTTCTCTTTTTCTTTTGACTGGTTATATATCTTTTTCTTATTTTGTATGAGCTGCAATTTTGGTATGTTGAGTTTTGCATCATTTTTACTTTGAGCATGGGGATCTTCAAGTCATGCAAAGTTTAATTTTCTTCATTTCCATCCTTTGTAAATAATATGCCCAACTTATCATATGGTACTCTATGACTAGTCCAATTGTCCACCTTTACATTACTAATAGTGCCTTTCCATGAGGGTACCATGTAAATCTAGTAAATAAACAATGTAAACCCAAATATATCATTAATTGTAGATAACTAGAATATGTTATCGTCGTCTCGTTATAATACACTTGATACAAGGTCTCTCTAAATTCTTTTATCAATACAATTATGGTGGCCTATTTATACAATTTTAGAAAGTGTTGCTTATCATTTTGGAAAGTGTCAAATTCCCTTCATTGTTCACTAATTCAAGATTGATGATGATTATGATGATGACAATGACGATGATGATGACGATGACAATGATGATTATGATGACAATTATGATGACGGTCATGATGACAACGATGACGTTGATGATGATGAGGATGATGATGAGGATGATGATGAGGATGATGATGAGGATTATCATGATGATGAGGAGGATGGGGATGAAAAAGATGATGGCATTGACGACTGTGATGATGATGATGAGGATTATTAACATGATGATCAATACGATGATGATTATGGTGATGATGCTACTGTCTAAGATTATGATGATGAAAATGACGATGACATTGATGATCATGATTTCAAAGACATTGATTATGGTGATGATGGTGATGATGATAATGATGGTGGAATTGATGATGAATATGATCATGACATGGATGATGATGATTATGTCAATTTGTTTAATTATTTTCTTGAGTTTTTGGGGGTTACATGTTTTAGGATCTATACGGAATGATGAAAATGACAATGCTAATGATGAATGTTGACCATGGTGAGAATGCAATGACAATGAGGAAGATGATGATGATTATGGTTTATTAGGGTTATATGGAATATTAGAGATCAATATAGGGTTATCATGGTATGCATTATAATTTTAAACATTAAGCATGGTGATAATGGTCATAGTGGTAAAAAAAGTTAATGTTTTAGGTTACTAGTGGGTTTAGGGATTTGGGGTTATATAACTTAGGGGCTATAATATTTAAAATATCAAATAAAAAAATTTAAACAAAAAAAAAACAAAATTAAACAAAATAAAAAAATAAATTAAAATAAAATAATTTAAAATAATAAATAAAAAAACCTTCCCACATTGTTAATGCGTGCATCTAGTCTAACCATGCCAAATTTCAGTCCAAGCAAGCACAAATTAAAAAAATTTAAACGTTAGCCCCAAGAAACACATTAATTAATCTATAGGTATGGTTTTTGATGCTTGAATTGTTAGTGTCAGTCATGTTTGAGTCTGGAAACCCTCCCACAACATCAATGCGTGCGTCTAGTCTAACCATGCCAAATTTTAGTCCAAACAAGCACACATTTAAAAAAAAACAACTTTGGACCTGTGCAACACATTAATTAATTTGTAGGTGTGGTTTTTGATTCTCTAATTATTGGTGTGAGTCATGTTTGTGTTGGACACCTTAGTTACACTGAGAGGCGGCGGGGTGCGAATCAATGTGCACAACTTTTATTACTTTTTCACTTTTATTAACAATCAACAACTTATTAAATAATATGAATTACCACATTATCATTATATCATCATCAACATTATTATCATGATCATATCATCATCACATCAGAAGCATAGCATGAAACATAGAACACCATATTTTACGTGGAAACCCAAGTCCTGGGGGGCAAACAATGAAAGCCTTTATAATAGTTTTCATAAATAACTAGAAGGAGACAACAACCCCCTTATTACAATGAATTCAGTTATCCAGCTACAACTAGAAGGAGGATACAACCCCTTGATTTAGAGGATACAACTTGAAGGAAGCTACAACTCCCTAGTTCTCAAGCTACAACTAGAAGGAGGTTACAACCCCCTTTCCTTGCCCTGTCCTACCACCCTGATATGAATATAGAAAATGATGAACCATTACCGTACTGATCATGCAGACCTGGTAATCAACAAATATACTACACTGCACAATTTGTACCACACTACACAACCATTGTCACTACTAACCACTGCTCATCATCTGATCACTACTTATCAACTGATCATTGTCCATTGTATCACACTGCTCATCAACATGTACAATAAAATTGTCTAATCAAGTTGTACTAATCAATCTATCACTCACATCAATCGACTCAATCAATCTGAGTCTGCCCACTAAACTCAGTCCACTTGGGTCAAACCAACTTCTCATACCACTCAGCCAATATGAGTCAAACCAACTGCACATAAGGAAACTTGTGCTAATATTTCTAAACTAAACCAACCTATACCAAGATGCTTGTGTACATGTGCAAAATCAATCATATACTCATGTTAATATAATCAAGTGCTATGATAGTCAACCAAATCTTCTTACTTGTCCTAGTTCATCAAGTAAGAGACACATTTGAGTAACCGAGAGACTTCACATACGGTAAACCAAACGTTGTCCAATCACACTCAACTCAATGACACCACAACCTACCTCAATCACAGTCAAGGCATACTTGACAATTAACATTATATAACTCAACCAATCAACATCAACCAAGAAGATAAGACTTAACCAACTATGTCAAACTCATCTAGTCTCATAAACTCTTAGACACAAAAGGATTTTTCACTCCACTCAAATCAATTCAACAAATCAATCAAATATCAAGCAAATGGTCAATTACAATACTGTCAGAGGTTGTCATTAACAGTCAATAACAGTCCAACTCCACTTAGGTCAAAGACACAATGATCCAAAATTGTCAAACTAGTTTTCAAATAAAACACTTAGGTTGATCAAAAAAATCACTCACAATATCTTTTACTTGCATGTCAACTTCTCATTCAATACTACATTATACAACAATCAAGATAAGCACCAAGATCGACGCCAACAATATCTAAGATACTTATAAAGATCCATATCAATATCACATCAAGATATATTCCAAGATAACCATAACCATAGAATCCATAACTTATTCAGTGACTTCAAATATATATACCAATATATAGGCTCACATATTAATATCAAAGATGAACTCTATCCATGAGAGACGTGTGCCATCACAAGAGAAACCCAGAACCATGAACCATAGATTTTTGAATATCATAATATGAAGAAACAATAGACAAACCAAAATAAAATCTATATCATGTCATCACATATCCCTCGTAGCAAGCTTTCCAACGAGCCAAGAATTTTGTAATTCCGATTTTGTATGAGAAAGTTATGCCAATTTTAGTGAAGATGCCCAAAAATTTCTCTGTCACAAAATTTCGAATTTTTCTCCAAGATTTGCAAAAATACTCAGAGAATGGATGATGAACAAATGAAATGTTTAATATTCTATATATATAGGTTGTGGAGGAAATTTATAACCTTGGGTTGACATGAAATTCAAAATTACAAATAATTAAATTCTCTTTTGTTTGGTCAGCTCACCCAAAAAGGTGGGGTACACCAACTTCAAAAATTAATATCTCTTCAACCATAAGGAGTTAGAAGATGCTCCACATATAAACATAAATGGATTGACGAGGAATCTCTCCCTATAATGGGTTTATTTTCAAATTCTTGTTCTAATACCCTTAAATTCTTCAATATGTCCAAGACATCAAAGATCCCACACATGAGGGTGCCAAACACCATACCACCAAATACAAGAGTTTCACAGTCTTCTTCAACATATCAAGGCATGTCTATGGAATCTACCTCCGTCTACATTCCAATAGCCATATAACCAAAAATAGGACCATACATCAACATGGTTCAATACCCAAGCCACCACATGGAATGGTTTCAAGGACTCTTTCAAAGATATCCTATAATATTTAAACAAGATACTTTCCATGGACTTCAATCCCATTACATAGGACTCCATTGCCAAGTGATGATAGCATCATTACCAAATATTCCATCATATCAAATGATCCAATAATCATGGGCTTAAAGACCACTATGTGTATGGATTGCAATACCCAAATCATTTCCAAATGCACCATCAATGATCATATAGTGTCCAAGGGTCATCATGCCACCATTTATGTGGGTGTCAAACTGTCTCATGCATAATGAGCATCTCCAAGGGTTCCATGACCCCAACAAGGGCTACATGGGCATCACGATCTTCATCAAGTGTTCCAAGTCTTCATTAATTCATTAATGACCACATCATCACCTTTAAGGGGACACGGACCATTAAGCCATAAAATGTGGGTCCAAGGGCTTCTTCAGGTCTTATTCATCAATCAAGGGGCTTCATAGGCTTCTTCAACCACCTCAACAACACCAGGATACCTCCAAGGGTCAATATCTATCATGACATCACCTATGGGGTTTCTATACCTTCTCCTGGGGTGCCATGACCTATATAACACACAAATCATGATTGCAAGGGTCATTTGGACTCTTGCAACTTCTTCAACCCACCAATAACACATTATAGGGTAATAGGACATGGTTGTGGTACTAGGAAATCCTAATAATTGTTTGGGGAACCATAAGACAGCGTAGGGGTACTTAAACACTCTACATGGTGTTAAGGTATTTTTCCATTGTCCCAAGGTCTCCAAGGGCTTCAAACTTGGGCTTGGACAAGATCAAAAGGTATCCTTTGACACTAAAACTTACTCAACCCTCAGGGGATCCTTAAGGAAAACCAAGACATGTTGGCATTAATGACTATACACTATTGGCATCAATGAAAACTTAATCAACAATATCCCCCTTTTCCATTGATGACAACACCATAAATCTTCTTCAAAAAAAACTTTCCCTAATCACAACTTCTATCCCCATTTGTCATTAATGGAAAAGGGAACATTCTTTGACCATAATTCTCCCCATCAGGTCATGCTCTGGAACCAACTACGATACTCAAATATGATAATCAAGTACGTATATACTTTTACACATTCTTCATATCACGGGTCAATAGTCTTCAAAACAGTATTTTATTTTTCCCAATATTTTCATCATTTCTATTTTGATCAATGGTGCATTCTACTAACTTCTTTCTCCATACTTTAGTAGGATGATTGTTGTTCATATCATTTGATTGAAATTTCTTTCTTATCCAAACTTAAACTGGTCCTTGTATCTTGCAATGTTTTGTGAAATGATCATAACGATAACAATTGTAACACTGAACGAAAAACTCATCTTGATTTCTTCTTGACGTAATCTTTTCATGATTTCTGCAATGGATGGATCTGTAGCTATTGCACTTGGAACAGTAATCATTGAACATTATAGGATATATCTGAGATGTAACTTCTCTTGATTCTTGTTGATCATGGAATATTTTAAGAATACATGTATAATTGTTAGTATTTTCTTCATCTTCCATAGAGTCTTCACTGTTATCCACGATCCTCAAATTTTTCTTTAAATAGGAAGTTGTTTTGTCCAGGTCTTTCTTTAGAGAGATGATATTCAATTCTTTCATTTGAAAATTTTCTATCTTTTCTTGGAGTTGTCTCGTTATGTCTTCTTCTATTTTCTTGAATTTTTCTAGTTGTTTGTTCAGATCAAGAATATTGTTTTCCATCCGTCCTTTTGAATTATGATCATCCTCATGGGATTGTTGCAATTGACCTGTGAGTGCATGATTCTCCTTTTTGAGTTCTGAAAGGTCCTTTTCAAATTCAAATTTTATTAGACACACCTTCCGTAACTCTTCCTTCAAGGATTTGATTTCAAGTTCTTGTCTTATTCTTAATTTCTCTTCCAATATTTTTTTAGTCTTGTAGGCACTTATCTCATTGTATTTGTCTTGTAGCTTGAGGATTAACTCCTTTTCTTTATATCCTAGTAGTCTTATAAGATTGATAATTTCTTCTGATTACTTTTCCATTTATGTCGCTGACTTCTCAAGTTTTCCTTTCAAATATTTGGATATGGCTTCTTTGATTTTGGTAGCTTCTTCGACTTGGGGTTTCAGATTAATTATGTTCTGTGTGGCCTTCTCAGATTCTTCTTGATTCCTCTTCTTGACTTTGTCCAATTTATCTTGCAATACCTGGTTCTGTTCACAAAGTTTTTTCACTTCTTGCAAAACATTAGTAATTTCACTATCTATCATAATATCTGCTAATTTTATATCATAATTCAGAGAGCAAGTATTTTCATCATAATATGAAGTATTACATTCTAAAAATCTATCTGGTCTTCTATACCTGATAAACATATCTCTTTAAAAGCATTACAAATAGAATTTTCAGGGGACGTACCTTCATATTACCTAGATCTTATAGTGACATGTCTTCTACTTCTTGTTCTTCATTTAGCTGATTTATTTTGAACGACAATTCTTCAATTGCATTGTACTTTCCTATTTTCTCCTTTTGGAGATCTATCAAATCTTCAACCATGAGTTTCATAACCTATTCTTTATGTTCTTTAGTGGAGTAGATTAGTTCTATTTTGAGCCATAGTTCCTTAGCAAAGATGCACTTTCCTATTTTCTTATTTTGGTGATATGTCAATCCTTCAAGGATGGTTTCCATAGCCATTGAATTATTCTTCTTTTCTTCCTTATAATTTATTGTTTTCACTTTCTTTGGAGGATTATATCCAGTAACAACTGATTTCCACATCTTGATTCTTTCTGCCTCAAGATAAAATTGCATTCTTCTTTTCCAGTAGAAGTAATTTGTTCCACGAAACAATGGTACTCCATTTATTAAGAACCCCATGATGTGTCAAATATCTCCTTCAAGTTGATAAGGAATTCTATGAAGGACCTACTATGATACCAATTGTTGGACACCCCAGTTACACTGAGAGGGGGGGTGAATCAATGTGCACAACTTCTATTACTTTTTTCACTTTTATTAACAATCAACAACTTATTCAATAATATGCATAAACACATTATCATTATACCATCACCAACATTATTATCATCATCACATCAGAAGCATAGCATGAAACACAAAATACCATATTTTACATGGAAACCCAAGTCTTGGGGGAAAAACCATGGAATCCTTTATAATAGTTTTCGGAAATAGCTAGAAGGAGGAAAAACCCCCCTTATTACAATGAATTTAGTTCTCCAGCTACAACTGGAAGGAGTCTACAACCCCCTGATTTACAGGATACAACCTAAAGGAAGATAAAACTCCCTAGTTCTCCTTCTATAACCAGAAGGAGGCTACAAACCCCTTTCCTTTCCCCGTCCTGCCACCCTGATACGAAGATATAAACTACTAAACCCCAACCGCACTGATCCTTCGGACCTTCTAATCACCACATATACTACACTACACAATCTGTACCACATTACACAACCACTGTCACTACTAACCACTACTCATCATGTGATCACTACTCATCAACTGATCCTTGTCCACTGTATCACACTGCTCATCAACTTGTACAATCAACCTGTCCAATCAAGATGTACCAACCAATCTGTCACTCACATAAACCAACTTAGTCAATCTGAGTCTACACAATAAAATCAGTCCACCTGGATCAAACCAACTGCTCATACAACGTAGCCAATATGAGTCAAACCAACTGCACATAAGGCAACTTGTGACAATCATTCTCAACTGAACCAATCTTTACCAAGATGCGTGTGTACCTGTGCCAAATCTAACATATACTTGTGTTAATCTAATCAAGTTTTATGATATTCAACCAACCCTGCTTACTTGGCCCAGTTCATCAAGTAAGAGACACATTTGAGCAACCAAGAGACTTCACATACAGTCAACTAAAAGTTGTCCAATCACACTCAACTCAATGACACCATAACCTACCTCAATCACAGTTAAGGCATACTTGACAGTTAAACATGATATACCTCAACCAAGAATATAGGACTTAACCAACTATGTCAAACTCATATAGTCTCATAAAATCTTGGACACAAAATGATTTTTTACTCCACTCAAATCAAGTCAACAAATCAGTCAAATATCAAGCAAATAGTCAATTGCAATACTGTTAGAGGTTGTCATTAACAATCAATAACAATCCAGCTCCACTTAGGTCAAAGACACAATGATTAATACTTCTCAAACTAGTTTTCAAAGAAAACACTTGGGTTGATCAAACAAATCACTCACAATATCTATTACGTGCATGTCAACTTCTCATTCAACACTACACTATACAACAATCAAGATAAGCACCAAAATCTATGCCAACAATATCCAATATAATCATCAAGATACATATCAAGATCACATCAACATATATTCCAAGATAACCATTACCATAGAATCCATAACATATTCAATGAATTCCAAGATATATTCCAATATATATGCTCATATACTAATATCAAAGATGAACTCTATCCATAAGAGATATATGCCATCACAAGAGAAACTCATAAGCATGAGCCATACACTTTTGAAGATCATAATATGAAGAAACAATATACAAACCAAAATAAACTCTATATCATGTCATCACATATCCCTCATAACAATCTTTCCGATGAACTAAGAATTTTGTAATTCCGATTCCATATGAGAAAGTTATGCCAATTTTAGTGAACATGTCCAAAAAGTTCTCCTTCACAAAATTTCGCACTTTTCTCCAAGAGTTGCAAAATTCCTGAGAGAATTGATAATGAACAAATTAAATGTTTGATATTCTATTTATATAGGTTGTGGATAAAATTTATTACCATAGTTGGACATGCAATTCAAAATTACAAATAATTAAATTATCTTTTGTTTGGTAGGCTCACCCAAAAAGGTGGGGTACACCAACTTCAAAAATTCATATATCTTCAACCGTAAGGAGTTAGAATATGCTCCACATATCAATAGAAATGGCCTAAAAAGGAATACATCCCTATGATGGTTTTATTTGCAAATTCTTGGTCTAATACCCTTAAATTCTTCAATATGTCCAAGACATCAAAGACCCCACACATGAGGGTGTCAAAGACCATACCACCAACTACAAGAGTTTCAAAGTATTCTTCAAAGTATTCTTCAACATATCAAGGCCTGTCTTGCAAATATACCTCTCTCTACATCCTAATATCCATATAACCACAAATAGTACCATACATCACCGTGCTTCAAGACCCAAGGCACCATATGCAAGGGTTTCAAGGACTTCAATCCCATTACATAGGACTCCATCGCCAAGTGATGAGAGCATCATGACCAAATATTCCATCATATCAAAGGCTCCAACAATCATGGGATTAAAAACCACCATATGTATGGATTCCAATACCCAAATCATTTCCAAATGCACCATCAATGATCATATAGTGTCCAAGGGTCATCATACCACCATTTATGTGGGTGCCAAACCTTCTCATGCATAACTACCATCTCCAAGGGTTCCATGACCCCAACAAGGGCTACATGGGCATCAAGATCTTCATTAAGTGTTCCAAGTCTTCTCAAGTCATTAATGATGACATCATCACCTTTAAGGGGACAAGGACTATTATGCCATCAAATGTGGGTCCAAAGGATTCTTCAAGGTTTCTTCATCAAGCGAGGGGAATCATAGGGTTCTTTAAGAGGACCTTAACAACATCGGGATACCTCTAAGGGTCAATATCCATCATGAGATCACCTCTAGGGTTTCTAGATCTTCTCTTGGGGTACCATGACCTATATAACACACAAATGACCACTGAAAGGGTCATTTGGACTCTTGTAACTTCTTCAACCCACCAATAACACATTCTAGGTAATAGGGAATGGTTGTGGTACTTGGAAATCCTAATGAATGACTGGGGAACCATAAGACAACTTAGGGGTACTTAAACACTCTTTAGGGTGTTCAATTCTTTTGCCATTGTCCCAAGCGCTCCAAGGGATTCAAACTTGGGCTTGGACAAGATCAAAAGGTCTCCTTAGACACTGACACTTACTCAACCCTCAGGGGATCCTCAAGGGGCACCAAGACATGCTGGCATTGATGACTATACATTGTTGGAATCAATGAAAATTTAATCAACAATTTGAGTCTGGAAACCCTCCCACAATGTCAATGCATGTGTATAGTCTAACCATGCCAAATTTCAGTCCAAGCAAGCACAAATTTAAAAAATGTCAATGTTGGCCCAATTTGCAGCACATAAATTAATCCATAGGTATGGTTTTTTATGCTTGAATTGTTAGTGTCAGTCATGTTTGATTTTGGAAACCCTCCCACACCGTCAATGTGTGCGTCTATTCTAACCATGCCAAATTTCAGTCCAAGCAAGCAACAATTAAAAAATTTCAATGTTGGCCCCATTTGGAGCACATTAATTAATCTATAGGTATGGTTTTTGATGCTTGAATTGTTAGTTTCAGTAATGTTTGAGCTTGGAAACCCTCCCACACCATCAATGTGTGCATCTAGTCTAACCATGCCAAATTTTAGTCAAAGCAAGCACAAACTTAAAAAGTTTTGGCGTTGACCCTGTTTGTAGTACATTAGTTAATCTATAGGTATGGTTTTTGATGGTCGAATTGTTAGTGTCAGACATGTTTGAGTCAGGAAACCATCCCTCATCGTCAATGTGTGAATCTATTCTAACCATGCCAAATTTTAGTCCAAGCAAGCACAAATTTAAAAAATTTCAACGTTGGCCCCGTGCAATACATGATCAAGCACGCCATTTGGGTTAGCATGATAATTGTGCATTACCTTAATAAGATTCTCTTTGTCTCGATAATAATTTAATGTTCTCTAATGAATAGTGACAACTACATGAAGTGGAGTCTCTTATGGCCCCTCCCCCACCCTCACATCACTCTCAATTCCCCATAACCCGACAAAATCTATGTAAAAAAAAATTGTTTTTTGTCATACTTAAGAAGCAATGTCTCTAATTATAACAAATATTCCAACATACAAGGAAAGTGACAAAAACACTAAGAAACAGTTAACTTATACGTACCGATAAAATTCAATAATTCTATAGAAATATTAAATCAAAGTATATAGAGTAGATATATTAAGGCATACCACATACACTTCAATGGACTTCATCATCTTCTTCATCCAAGTCATCATCTGTATCATCCGATCTAGAGTCAACATTTTAAGGATTGGCCATATCATCATCATCATCGATGTTAGTTACAATAATCATGTCATCGTCGATATCATATTCATGGACATTGTCTGCTACATCATCTGATTTAACTAATTCTTTGACATATTCTTCTCGAACATGATCATCTAACTCATGTTGATCATATTCAACATCATCTTCTTCTTTGAGACCCTCTCCATTATCGTCCTCTACCTATACTTTACCAGCCTTCCCCTTGGATTGTGCTTCACAAAATATGACCAACCCCCCTACCTAGTACCTTAGAGTAAAATACCTATTCATATTGGCCTGGAGGAACATATGGCTCCGTTCTTGGCTCAAACAACCTTGTATTAACCATGATAAATCCATTATCATGTTCAATAATAGTTTTATTGATATGACGATGATTCAATCGTAACCTGTACAATTTGACAACGAACAGAACTGCCTTGAAGGAATTAAATTCACACTGGAGAATATATTCCAAATACCCATAGTATCAATTTTCTGAGAGTTCTGGATGTCTGGTAACTTCAAAAACTGCAAATATCCCACAATCAGATGTTTTATTTATTTTATCCAACTTTTTGATGCTATATTTCCAACCATTGCACCACATATCCTTTGGTGTTTTACCTACAACAAGGCATACACATAAATATTACATCAAAATTCATTTATGATTAAGTGCATGTTTATGGCCTACAGGGAAAAAATCAATGTGTACATCAATATGTTTGCAAAAAAAAAATAGTATGGTCGATTAATATGCTTGCCTGCTTATATTTTAAACCATATGCTAAATCAATTTCCCTTTGTGTGATATTGGTATCTCCATTGCGATGTGTTTCTTTTACCAATGAAGATACACCTTCCCATGATATTCCATGACCAGATTATTCAAATCGTTCAATCCATACCTTCATCCAGTCAAGATTGTATGTGATGTATAAATGAAGTGCATCCCACTCTCAACCAACTGTTTGATAATTAAAATTAAATAGAAATGTATATTCACTTAACAAAGTATAAACATTTAATTGATGCATATTGAATATTAAAAATACAATCTGTATCATATATACATAAAAATCAACAGTCAAATGTATTATATTAATTAATCTCCACTAGCTAATAATTACCTTTCACCTTCGGGTACTCCCCTTCGAAATTTTTATTGGATTGTGGATCACAAATGCGACCTAAATTGAGCTTTAATGCTAATTTAGGAAGATATTCACTAATATACATCATGTTTGTTGAGTAAACTAGTTGTCATTGATGTCAAATAAGTTATCAGAAATCAAACATATGGTGGCAGACTGAAGGTTGCAGGTATCCAAAATAACAAAGGAGTAACCCTGTTACAGGTTGCAGGTATCCAGAATAACAAAGGAGTAACCCTGTTATAGGTTGCAGGTTGCAGGGTGAATGAAAAATGAATAACCCTATAGTAAGTTGAACGACTGAGATCGATCATCAAATGTTCTTGTTGAATGAACTAGCGCAAAGGTTAAACACGTGCGAAGTGATAAAGTTTCGTGAAGGATTAAATATTGGATGGCAGAGGTTAGTCTCGCCCTAGATCCAGCGGCTGAGGATTAGTTATACAAGAGATAGGCAGAAGGATGAAGTTCCACAAAATATAAAGATCAGATGGATTACATTAGTCCCACACTATATCTGAGGATTAAGGATTAATTCCGACAGTTAGGCAGAAAATCCAAAGTTCCATAAAAGATGAAGATCGGGCGACTGAGATAAGTTCCACTAAAAGGTGATCGATGATGCAGAAGGAAAATGTAGAAAGGGAATTGTGGAAATAATGTTTAAAGATTCAATGAACCCGCATCCCTCATCCTGCACCCCTCAATCCAAAAGATCGACGATCATAAAGACTTCCACGAGAGATCGACGGTGCCAAAAGATTAGTGCAAAAAACAAAAGGAGGAGAAGTGCGAAAGAAATGTTTGATATTTTGAGAACTCGCACTTCACATCTCATATTCCAAAAGATCAACATTCATGGAAGAGCTTGCAAGATATCAACGGTGTAGAACGACTGGTGTGGAAAGAAAATGCGAAAATCACGAAAAGACATTTTGGAAAAGTCACAAACCCGCATTTTGCAATCCATATCTTACCTAAGATCAACGGTTAGGAAAACGCCCGATGAACATCAATAGTGGGGAATCGTTGATGAGGAAAACATGGTGCAGAAATAAAATTTCGAGGAGGAAATCTATGCGCTAGATCGACGGTCCGTAGAGATCTAGAAATAGGATCAATGGCTCTGATTAAAGTTGGAAGATGATTTTGCGAAAAGAAGATGGATATTGTAGAGGCACCAAAAAATAATAAACGGGGTCGTGGAAAAGAATTCTGAGTTGTGGGAAGAACAAAACATTTCCTTTGCTGAAGCAATGCCACAGTTGAATGGGTAGATGATGAAGAGGTATGTCTGTAAGTAAACAATCACGATCCAAAACGAAAGAATGCAACTATGGAGAGATACGTTGGTAGGTAATAGGTAAAAGGTATTTATTGAAAGAATGTGTAAAGAAGAAAGGGCCTCTATTAGGAAGTTTGACACAGTCCAAAGTGGATAGTTCTTCAACTATTCCATAAGACAAATAAAATCAGCTTACGGTGGAAGGGTGGTGCTAGGGCAGGCCACAGGTCTGTAGGGGGTCAAAATCCTCCTTCTAGTCGTAGCTGGAGAACAGGGTGTCATAGAATCCTTCTCTATTGAATCAGACAGAAAACCATAGCGGTGTTGTAGCATCCTTGTTTGTAGTTGCGGGAAAAATATAGGGTGTACCTACATCCTTTCTGTTGCAGCAGATAAACAATTTTGTAAATTCATCTTATTAATGAGTTTGTGTTGGTTGTTTTCTCTATTGAGGTTTCCATGATAAAATCTATGTTTCAATTGTTTATTTTTGTGTATTTTAAAGTAACAAATGACAATACTGATTCACCCCCCCCCCCTCTCAGTAGTGTGGGATAAATCAACAATTGGTATCAGAGAAGGTTCCTTCACAAAAAAATTAACCACTGGAAGGAAGACCCCATCCAATAATTACAATGGATCAACAAGAAGGATTGGCCACTAAAAAAACTCCACTATTTACCGGAGAAACTTATGCTTACTGGAGTGTAAGAATGAGGTGCCATCTGATGTCCTTGGGATTTGGGAAACAACTGAAAAGGACCTTAAGATAGGAAACCAATACCTTACAGACAAAGTTGAAATAGGTGAATATGAAGGTAAATCCAAGGCCCTAAATTCAATCTTAAGTGGTTTAACAAACTCGGTATTTACTAAAGTTATGCAATGCACATCCACCAAACAAGCTTGGGACAAGTTGAGAATTATATATGAAGAATAATCTAAGGTTAAAGAATCCAAAATTCAAACATATAAAGTCCAATTTGAAATTCTTAAAATGAAAGAAGAAGATAACATTGGTGAATACCTTCTTTGTATAGACGAAGTTGTTAATGCGATCAAAGGGCTTGGAGGAAAATTAAAAGAAAAGGAAGTAGTAAGCAAGGTACTAAGAACATTACCAAGGAGATATGACCCAAAGGTATCCACCTTAGAAGAATGAGATGATATTTAAAAGGTAACAATGGCTGAGTTACATGGAATTCTCATGGCGTATGAAATGAGAACAGGACAAAACATATCCTCAAGAAAAGAAGCAACTTTTAAAGCCTCCTTAAAAAATTAATTAGAAAACCCAAATGACGAGGAAGCCTTTTTCATTAATAAACTTGAGAGAGGGACTGAAAAATACAAGGGGAAGTTACCATTAAAGTGTTTAAATTGTGGAAGGATTGGACATCTTTTCCTCTAAATGCACCTGCACTAAACAATATGAGAATGAAGAAAAGGACACTTCGAAATTCAAAAAGGGTATAAAAGGAAACAAGAAAAAATCCTATGGGAGAAGAAAATTGTTTACACCATGGAAGACAGTGAAGATTCAGATGGAAGTGAAGTTGAAGAAACTAAAGTTTTATTTATGGGCCTAGATACTCAAGCCTCAAATAGTGACTCAGATGTGGAAGGAGAAGTAGACCTAAAAGCTGAACTTGTAAGTGCCCTTGAATAACTCGAGAAATGTAGGAAAAAGAACAGACAATCAAATCTCATCAATAGTCAGTTGGAAGCTCAAATTCTAGATGCCAAAAAGGTTGAGGAGGACCTAAGCCTACAACTCAAAAGAAGAATAAAGGAGTCTAAAAATATTGCAGAAGAAATCATGCAATTCAAGAGAAAGCTTGATCAAGAATCTATCAAATAAAAGTTTGAGAATAGCTCAAGGATTCTAGATGACATTTTGAGGAGCCAAAGACAATTAAGTGATAGATCTAGTTTGGGGTTTGTTAAAAATAAGAAGAAGAAGCCGTAAATTTTTCCTGTCACCAATCAAGAAGGAAGCAAGAAAAGTTATGTTGAAGTGCTAAAGACTCCAGCTAAAAGCGAAGAAACCAAGAAAGCAAGATTAATTTCTCAAGATAAAAATAGAAATAATATAGCTCCCAAGAGACCAAATAGATATCTATAGATATTTTTAGGTCACTGCTATTCCTGTAACAATTTTGGTCATAAAGCTTTGAAGAACTGAAAGAAAGGTTCCCGAATATAAGAAGAAGTCATCAAGTAACAAGTCAAAGGGAAATAAGAACCTTTTTACACTACTCCAAAAATATGATATAGAAGTTATAAGTGTAATAACCATGGACATCTGGAAAGATACTGTAAACTAAAGACTCCTATGAGGAATATTGTTGCAATCAAATCTCAGAACACCGAACAAAAGAAGTATTGGAGAGAAAAGGAAGAATGAGAGAGGTCCATGATTGCTTTATGTGCAACCAAAAGGCAAAACTTATGGAACTTGGAAAATGGTTGTTCAAAACATATGACTGGTGACCCAAGCAAATTCATAGCCTTAAAATATAACAAGGGAAAAGTCACTTTTGGAGATAGTTTGTCCTCCGAAATAATCGACAAAGGAACATCTGTTGTCAACAACAAGATCAAAGCAAAAAATGTTTTGTTGGTTGAAAAACTCAAGCCTAATCTTCTTAGTGTAATTCAAACATGTCACCAAGGACACATTTGCATATTTGACTCAGAAAAATGTGAAATCAAGAATAAGAAATCAGGAAAGGTCGTTGGCATTGCTATGAGAAATACAAACAATGTATACACCTTGGAAAATGAAAACCAAAGCTACTTAATAATGGTATATGAAAGTTGGTTATGGGACATAATGTTGGGACATTTAAGTTTTGACAATCTCTCCAAAATAAGCACAAAGGAAGCTGTAAGAGATCTACCAAAAATTGTAGTTCCTCTAAACTCTGTATGTAAACACTGTCAACATGGGAAGCAAACCAAAGCCAATTTTAAAATAAAAGAACATATGACATCACACCCTCTGAAAATAATACACACTTGTGGACCAACCGGAACTAAAATCTTGCAAGGAGATATGATCACTATTTTATGTTGCTCATTGATGTTTACACAAGGATGACATGGGTAGCATTCCTCAAAGAAAAATTAGAAGCTTTTGAAAATTTTAAAATATTCAAGACAATGGATGAAAATCAGTCAAGTATGAAAATCAAGTGTCTTAGATCAGATAATGGGAGAGAATTTACCTCAAATGAATTCAATGATTTATGTGAAAGTCATGGAATTAAGAGACAATTCTCAGCTGCAAAAACTCCTCAACAAAATGGGGTTGTTGAAAGGAAAAATAAAATAGTCCAAGAAGCTACCAGAACTATGCTAAATGAAGCAAAACTGTCAGATTCATTTTGGAGAGAAACTGTATACACAACTGTCTACATGCTTAATATAGGACAACTCAGAGTGAATAAAGATAAGACCCCCTACGAATTGTGGTATGGAAGACCAACCTCGGTCAAATATTTTAAACTATTTGGCAGTAACTCTTACATCAAAAGAAATGAGGATAACCTTGGAAAGTTCGACTCCAGGACTGATGAATGAATCTTTTTAGGATACTCATCCACCAAAAAGGCATATAGGTGTTACCATAAAAGGTTATATAAAATTGTAGAAAATGCTGATGTGAAATTAGATGATATAAAACCAAGGAAAGAGAAAAATATTGAGAGTATTGAAAATACACATGATGATGAAATAAAAGACTTATAAAAGGAAGAGAACATTCATAACAAAGAAGAAGAAAAAGAGAATGAAAATACACAGGAAGATGATGAAAAGTTCCCTAGGTATGACACTAAAAATCCTTCTAGGAGGGTACAAAAGGATCATCTGAAAGTCACAGTTCATGGGTGATAAAAATGTTGGAGTAAAAACAAGAAGACAACTACCAGATGTGGAAAAAGCCCTAATCTCAATAGTAGAACCCATGAAATTTACAAAAGCCAACAAAAGTGATGAATTGGTCAAAGCCATGAATGAAGAACTAGATCAGATTTAGAAAAATGAGACCTAGGAACTTGTCTCAAGACCTGAAGATAAGAACATTGTAGGAACCAAATGGATTTTCAAAAACAAGTTCAATAAAGATGGACAAGTAATAAGGAACAATGAAATATTGGTTTGTAAGGGGTATGCCCAAGTGGAAGGTATTTATTTTGAAGAAAATTATTCTCCTGTAGCTTGACTTGAAGCAATCATAATGTTTTTAGCATTGTCATGTCATAAAAACTTCAAAGTATATCAAATGAATGTCAAGCTTGCATTCCTGAATGGAAAACTAGAAGAAGAAGTGTATATTGAACAACCTGAAGGGTTTCTCTTGTCTGAAAACAAAGATTATATATGTAAACTAAAAAAGGCACTCTATGGTCTCAAATAAGCTCCAAGAGCATGGTTTTAAAGACTAGATAATTACTTGAAACAACAAGGTTTTAAAAGAGGAGTCACTGAAAGTAATCTTTACCTAAAAATTGAAGATAAAGATATGATCATTGTTGTTGTCTATGTGGATGATATCATTTTTGGAAGCAATGTTCAAATCCTAAGTGTATACTTTTCCTCTGAAATGAAGAAATAATTTGAAATGTCAATGTTGGGTGAATTGGCATTCTTCTTGGGATTGCAAGTCTACCAAACATACAAAGGAATTTTCATCTCTCAAACTAAGTACATCAAAGATACGTTGAAAAAGTTTAAAATGGAATATTCGAAACTTGTTGGTACTCCTATGGTCACTGGTTGCAAGCTAAGTAAGGATGATGAATCTCTGGAAGTAGATCATACCATGTTTAGATCCATGATTGTCAGTCTGCTATATGTGAAAGCCACAAGACTAGATGTGATGCAAGTTGTTGGATTGGTGGCTAGATTCCAGTCAAATACCAAAGAAACACATGTAACAAGTACCATATCTAAAAAGTACCATGGAGTATGGTTTATGGTATCCAAAAGGACAAGAATTCACCTTGAAATCATTTACTGATGCAGATTGGGCAGGAAGTGTTGATGACCGGAAAAGAACTAGAGGAGAAACATTCTTTCTGGGAAATTGTTTAGTATCATGGTCAATTAAAAAACAATCCTCCATTTCACTCTCTACAACAGAAGCAAAATATATTGCCGATGCATCATGTTGTACTCAGGTTATTTGGATTAAACAAACCCTAGAAGATATACTTGTAAAATATGAACATCCAATAGTGATCAACTGTGATAACACTAGTGCTATAAATATGTCTAAAAATCCTATAATGCATTCTAAGACAAAACATATACCAATCAAGTATCACTATCTAAGAGAACAAGTATCTCAAAAATCTGTCATATTTGAACACATTGAAATAAAAGAACATATTGTTGACATTTTCACCAAACCACTACCTAAGGAATCCTTTGAGCATCTTAGACAGAAGATGAGATTCATTCCTTTACAAAAACACTAAAAGAAGGAAGCACAATCTTAGGAGGAGATATGATGATAGGGGGATCTGTCAGACAGAGAGGTATCTTTTTCATTAGTGTCAAAGGGGAAGAATGATTAAAGATCTTTCCATCAATGACAAAGGGGGATATTGTTGAGTAACTTAGTTGTCATTGGTGTCAAATCAGTTATCAGAAATCAAATATATGGTGGAAAACTTAAGTTTACAAGTATCCAAAATAGCAAAGGAATAACCCTGTTACAGGTTGCAAGTTGCAATGTGAATGACAAACGAATAACCCTATAGCAAGTTGAACGATTGAGATCGATCACCAAATGTTATTCCTGAATGAAATAGAATAGAGGTTAAACACATGTGAAGTGATAAATTTCCATGAAGGATTAAATATTGGACAACAGAGGTTAGTCCCTCCCTATATCCAACGGCCAAGGATCGGTTCCGTAATAGATAGGCGAAAGGATGAAGTTACACAACAGATCAAGATCAGATGACTTACATTATTCCTGCACTAGATCCAACGATTAAGGATTAATTCCAAAAGTTAGTCAGAATATCCAAATTTTTGTAAAAGATGAAGATCAGACAGCTGAGATTAGTTCCACTAAAAGGAGATCGACGATGCAGAAGGAAAATGCAGAAAGGGAATTGCAGAAATAACATTTAAATATTCAATGAACCTGCATCTCGCATCTTGCATCCCACATCCCGCATCCTGCAACTTGGAAGATCGATGGTAAGAAATAATTACATGAGAGATCGACAGTGTGGAAAGGTTAGTGCATAAAATGAAAGGCGGATAAGTGCGAAAGCAATGTTTGAGATTTTGAAAATGTGCACTCCGCATCCTGCATTCCAGAAGATCAATGGTCACGAAAGATCCTGCATGAGATCAACAGTGCAGAATGACTGGTGCTAAAAGACAACTGCGGAAATCACCAAAATACATTTTGGAAAATTCACAAACCCACATTCCACAATCTGTATCTTACCTCATATCAACGGTCAGGAAAACGCCTGACGAAGATCAATGGTGGGGAATCGTTGATGAGGAAACCATGGTGCGAAAATACAATTTGGAGGAGGAAATCTATGCACTAGATTGACGGTCCAGAGAGAATTAGAAATAGGATCAACGACTTTGATTAAAGCTGGAAGATGATCTTGCGGAAAAAAGATGGATATTGCATAAGCACCAGAAAATGATAAACATGGCCATAGAAATGAATCCTGAGTTTTGTGAAGAACAAAACGTTTCTTTTTCTATAGTGATGTGATGGTTGAACTAGTATATGATGAAGAGGTATGTCTATAAGTAAACAGTCACGATCCAAAATGAAAGAACGCAACTATGGAGAGATGCATTGGTAGGTAATAGGTAAAATGTATTTATTGAATGAATGTGTAAAGAAGAAAGGGTCTCTGTAGGAAGTTTGAAAGAGTCCAAAGTGGATAGTTATTTAACTGTTCCATAATACTGAGAAAATTAGTTTAGGGTGGCAAGGTGGTGCTAGGGTAGACCACAGGTCTGTAGGGGCTCAAAAGCCTCCTTCCAGTCGTAGCTAGAGAATAGGGTGTCGTAGCACCCTTTTTTGTTGAAGCATACAAAAAACCATAGGGTGTTGTATCATCCTTGTCTGTAGTTGCGGGAAAAATCTAGAGTGTACCTATATTCTTTCTGTTGCAGCAGATATACAATTTTGTAAATTCATCTTATTAATGAGTTTGTATTGGTGGTTTTCTCTATTGAGGTTTCCACGATAAAATATGTGTTTTGATTGTTTATTTTTGTGTATTTTAAAGTAAAAACTGACAATATTGATTCACCCCCTCTTAGTATTGTGGGATAAACCAACAATGTTTTGGTATACCATATATCCCTCCACCATAGAACCCTTAGGACGTGCCCATTTTCTAACCAAACGCTTTAAAAATTTCAAGTGCCTCTCAACCATCCACATGGACCTTGAGTATACAGGTCCACACAATTCAATATCCTCAACTTAGTGTATGAGGTAGTGTTCTTGTGCATTGAAAATAGCACAAGACAGATTCTTCTTCATTTCGCACATGAAACGAGGAATTTCTCTCCTCAAATACTTGATATCTTCTTTATGGATTTATTTAGATGAGAACCATCTATAAGTGATGCAAATCAATCACGATATTTAACCAAAAAAAGCATTATATTACATAACATGAATTAGTGCTAAAAAATCAAATATAAGTTCTACAATGAATTAAACAAACACTAAGCACATTCAAAAAATCGCTACTTCCTTCATGTATTTCCCAAGATTATATATAGCTTGTTTGACATTGTTGTCGAAGTTGTCTGGGAGAGAGAGAGGTAGAACATACTGTAACAATATACAAATATTTTCATTTTTTTACAAAAAGTAGAAAAAAAACCCAACAATATGCACTAGAATATCATGAATATAGCAATAATTATATGCATACCATAATAATTACCTTCATGAAGATATTCAAATCATGATTTTTCACCCCTGCAAAATCACCTTTCTTTGTTATGATATTCTTCATGTTCGCACAAAATCCGATGGGAAATTTATTTTTTCGCATGACTTCTTTTACAACTTTACTTTGTTGCTCTGTTAACATCCATGGGAGTGAGTTTATATTAATTTGGTCTCTGTTTCTATGAAATTGAATGATGTATTTCATTGCATGGTTGGATTCTTGAATGTCATTGCAAATTTTGACAATTTTTTCTTTCTCACTCCTTCCATCCAATATTCGTCGTAATGTTTAAATGACATTATTTCCAATATGCATTGTATCAAACAAATGAGCAATTCGTAGGTGCTCATAGTAGGGAAACCTACTGAATTTTTTTAGGATAAATTTTCATTCCTTGTGGAATCCCATTAATTCCTCCATGATCATGACGACCATCATGAATCATAGTTTAAAAATAAATTACAGAAATCAATGTCAATTACAGTAAACAACACATCATAAACAAAATTTCATAACATTTCATATACAATGATTCATACGTACCTTGACAATTTCTATTGTATTTCAACTTCCAAAGGTGAGGTGTCATTCTCTATGGCTTTAATGCAGTCTCTTTCTTTCCATTGAACAAATATATTTCAATAGTTTGATACTTATGATTCTTAGAGAGGAACTTCCTATACTCATCAAACACCTAATTTCCTAAACTTTTGGAACGGCGAGATTTGATTGTAGGACCACAAAATGGACATGGAAATTTTCCCTTGGCGTAAAGACCTACATAAAGATATGGATTATCTATGTCAATTATAATTATATATAAAATGAATGGATTATTGAAAAAAACGTGCTAGCGGAATATATTAACTAGTTCATAAAAATAAATGCAATTAAAGTGGAACTTATAATTACAAACCGCAAAAATGGGTTGACCCTGGGGCATCGTGTATTTTCCATACAAGCATTGCATGGAATTGAAATTACCTTTGTCGTATGGGTATAGATACGCCATACATAGTGATTCCATTCCATAACTTTAGTAGCCCATCAATAATAGGTTCTATATATACATTCACATCTTTAGCTTAGTACTTACATGATTGATTTGAACATATAAAATATATAATTATTACAACCATTTAGATATATAAACGATGCACAAGAGAAAAATAATATATATATATATTATGCAACAAAATACGATAAATGAGATGCCACTACATTAAAAAAAAATGTAGGCACATACCTGGAATAATCATTGACAACATTATGTGCTCCCTCTTTATTGACAACCATGGAGGAATGTTATTGTTGATAACAAAAATAGGCCTCATGACTGAGTAAACAAATCTCATATCTACAAATGGATTGACACCATCTGCAACCAAAGAAATCCTAATATTACAAGGTTCTTCTTTAAAGTGAGGCCAATTTTCTTCCATATCTCTAAATGAAGAACCATCTGAATACATTTGAATAATGTCATATTTACTTCTATTCCATGCATGGTAATCCATAAATTGCGCTATGTTTTTGCACCTGGACAGTCGTTGCAAAGATGGAATAATGGGAATATAGCGAAGAACCTTGCAAGGCACCTTTTTTGTTGCTTGAACTATTCGATATCTATTGATATGACATTCAAGCATTCATATTCAAATTCATGTTGATTATAATATGTAACATGGTCATCGAGGGATGCATGAATTGTTTCATACTGCATTCCAATATATTTCATGATGATAGATAAATCTCGATATGAACGAGGTAAAATATTTGACAATGGTAACAAAATTCATCTATCAAGCTACAACAAATTAAAATTAAAATCTAGATAATATATAAATATTTAAATAATATTAATGAAACACATTTCATCCATATTAATTTGACTTATGAATTAACAATAATTTTATTAGACGAACAATGATAACCTTTAGCGTGATCATATATATGTGATGTAATATATTACATACCTTAACATCTGTGTGACTGATGTGTTTGAAATACCATTCATAACCTTCAAGTTCATTATCAACAATATAGCAGAGAGAATATTTGTGTTGGATCCCTCTTAAAGGGGTTCGTATAACTTCTCAAGAAGAGGTAAATCATGAACACCATCAAATTCATCATTTTCATGATCATCATCATCATCATCCATTCTAACATTAAATGTATCATGGATCAATGTATTTGTACCATCATCTTCAACTATGTTATCAGTATGATCATCTTCTTCAATATGATCATTAACTTGTTCTCCATTATTCATAGCTCCATGTTCCTCCGGTACTTGTTCTGAAAGCATGTCCTCTGAAGATATGCCATAGGATGTCTTTCCTTTATAATTACATGAAACCATCAATATATATTAGTTAATATAAGAAATATTAAAATAATACATACATTTACAAAAGAAATCAATATAAAAACATATATAATGAAAAACTTACAAATGGACGATATTCATGGCCCCCCTTAGCGTGTCCATGTTCCCTACAATGTTTTATGGATGTTGGGATCTTTATTATTCTCCTTTTAAAGCTCTTGCATTGACTACATGGACAATAAACTTTCCCACCACCCTTTCTT
This sequence comes from Pseudotsuga menziesii, assembly GCA_001517045.1. Taxonomy (NCBI): domain Eukaryota; kingdom Viridiplantae; phylum Streptophyta; class Pinopsida; order Pinales; family Pinaceae; genus Pseudotsuga; species Pseudotsuga menziesii. The sequence goes on along the minus strand of LPNX010499939.1, from coordinate 920,906 downwards.
TTCAGTCCATCCCACAATATAGCAAACAATTGTCGATTTTGTTCATCTGAATCGAGAATATTGCTATTTGAAATTTTCTCATAAAAAGATTGAATGAAGATTATCGATCTTAAAAAATCAATATCCACACTTTACTATTTTTAGACACAAAAAAATTGAAATAATTGTGTATTCTTTTACGGAAACGAATCCATGAGAAGAATATAATTTCCACATAACGTCGCTTGTATAGAAAACACGTTGGAATATTACCATAGTTTATTGTTTTTAAAATTTATAATTCATTGAATATCCGATGATATTATCCTAGTTACCATTACCATGTATATGTTGGATAAACGATGGAAGTCTCTAGATAACCAACGACTGTCAGATATCCAACAATGCCATGTATCAATTAAAAAAACTTTGATCAAAATTCATAATTTTGAAGGTGAAATCTGACGAGACAATCAATTTCGTCGGACTGCATCGGATTTTTTCATCATATTTTGGGTTCAAATTTTGTTTTGTGGTACAATATAGATCCCATCCCCAACATAAGAACATAAATTTGTGAATATATGGAATTATTTGGGTCTCCTCCAATGTATCCTACATGAGTTGTCTCAATGAAACAATCCCTTCCAAATTTCTACAAAAAGCTATCAAACCTTCTGATTTCTGCTCCCAATCATTTCTGTATTAGGGTGGGGTTCTATTCTGATTCAATCTACATCCATAATACACCAGAAGCTATTGGGTTTCCACATAATTCCTAGGGTTGGTGCCTTGTAGCCTTTGGTTTACCAAAGGAGACTTCCCAGGAGTGATGCACTTAGGAAATGTGTCTCTGTCAAAGTAGAGTCCCATGTTCATCTCACATACATATTTTTGGTCCTTCAAAAGTCTTCAATAGGCCAACACTTAGTTGTGAAATTTTTGGGTGAGTCAAGAACTAGTAGAAGCAAACTAGCTCTTCTTGTCCAAGTTTTTGAGTCAGTGTGCTAAATATCCTATTTAGCGCACTACAATATTAGAGCATGGTCCTGGGCACCTACTTGGGTAATCATTGATGTGTCAAATGAAGAATCCATCACAGAATAATAATATTCTAGAAAATTCCATCATAGAAGAAGAAGGAGGAGGAGGGATTGAGTCCACTAAAGGAAAGATCCAAGGAGACTGAGAAACATCTAGTATGGATGATAGGGAGGAGATTAGATATTTTTTCGAGGATCTAAGAATGAGTCTAAATGAGATATCCCATATTGTAATTATATATGGGAAAGAAATCAAAGATTCCCTAATCAAGTAAAGCAAGAACCCAAAAGGAGGAGGGATAAATATTGGCTCTTATCACGAGGGAAATAGGGTCTATGGTGAGATCATATTTTCAAAGACTAATCCTCAGAATCTGCCTCTAGAGTTCCAAATTAAGTCATGTCATACTATTCCCAAGTTCACTAAAGAAGCCAGAGAGAAGCCAAAAGTTCAAGGTGTACCCCTAGTTACCTTAGAGGATCGTTGTGCAATATATTATAACCTAAGTCCAGAATGTAGAAGTGTGCTCCGTTTCAAGGACTTATGTGAGGCCTATTACAAGGATCAACCAAGAGGAGGCAACATAATGTTTTCTAACAATAATTATTTAAATAATTCCATTAGGAAGTTCTCTCTCTCATATTTCGATGGTTCAAACAAATGCTTTTCTAGCTCATGCACCCAGAAACTAAACACATATTTCCAATTGAACCCCATGGACAAAATGGATGCCATCATAATGGATACCCTACATCTTGATGGTGAAGCAAATGATTGGTGGTTCCATGGAATGAGGACCTTGGGACATGAAAAAGTGACCTACTATGAAGAGTTCACTAGGACTTTGATGGATATATTTGATAGAAATGATCCTAAGATGCCTTCCAGGGAGCTAGCACTCTTGAGACTCACGGGAGCTCTAGATGCATACATTTTAGAGTTCCAAAGGCTAGTTATAATGGCCACTGACATATATGAAGCTTTCTTGATCCTATTTTTCATAGAAAGGTTAGTTGAGCCTTTGAAAGGGTTGATTAAAGATTATAAACTAACTCTTTTGCAAGAGGCAATGAATAGAACAAGAGATATACAATATGTCATCCCAAGGAGTAGATTTCCTACTAAGTATACCATGCCTACAAATTTCAAAGGTGAAAGGACTCCAAAATAATCATGCCTAAAACTTTCAAGAAGGAGAGAACCTTCAGAGAGAGAGAGATGAGTCGAGGAGAAGGAAACTTTGCTTCACTTGCCAAGAAGCATGGATTCCTAGTCACAAATGTACTAAGGGGAAGGAACATTACATTGAAGTTTTCTCAGCGAGAGAAATAGATGAAGAAGAGGAAGATGAATATGTAGGTGAAGAAGAACCTATTGATATATATGGAGGTTATGAGACCCCCCATGAAGAGACCCACAACCAGTAAATGGAAATTTTTTAGTTTTGATAGGAGTGGCTTACTTTCTCACTCTCACATTCAAGGGAGAGGTTTTGTGGAAAAGAGTTATTGTTCTGGTTGATGGAGGTGCCACAAATAAATTCATTGATTAGGACTTGCTAGAGAGGAGGAATATTCTGAAAAAATAATTTGAGGTTTTCACTGTCCTTGTACCTGGTAACAACTCCATGGAGTGTGCTAGGTGGACTCCCAAGTTGCAAGTGACCATAGGAGACTATACTGTGACTGGTAGCTTCTACATGTTTAGTGTGGATGACATGAATATGTTTTTGGGGGTGCAATGGTTGTACTCTGTTGGGGATAATTCCATGAAATATAGAGTGGTTGTACTCTATTAGGGATAATTTCATGAACTATAGATTTCCTCAAATGAGTTTCAAAGATCCTAATGGGAAGCAAGTTGTTTTGAGGGGCATCAACACCTACCCAATTCAAGTGGTGTCTTCACACAACATGAGATCTATTTTTAGGCATGGATATGTAGAGTGGCTTGTTGAATGTCTCATCACTACTCAATGCACCACCATTGATGTTTCACATCATCTAGAGGACATGAAAAGGCTGCTATGTAAGCATGAGAAGGTGTTTGGGGACCTTCCACACCGGGATACCACCAGACATGGGTGTGAATCATAGAATTGAGTTAGATGTGGGAGCACAATCCATAAATATCCACCCCTACAACAATCCATATAGATTGAAGGATGAAATAGAGAAATACATTAAGGATCTACTTGATTTGGGTCTCATTAGACTAAGCTTAAGTTCGTTTACCTCTTTAGTGGCACTATTCAAGAAGGACGGTACATTGCGCATGTGCATTGACTATAGGAACCTAAGCAAGAACACCATAAAGAATAAATATCATATCCCAAGGATTGATGAAATCATGGAAGAGATTCATGGAGCAAGGTACTTCTCCAAGATAGACCTTCACTCTGGTTATCATCAAATCATAATGAAGAAGGAGGATATTCAAAAGACTGCTTTCAAGTGCCATTATGGGCACTTTGAGAATTTAGTCATTCCATTCAGCTTGACCAATGCACCAAAAACATTCCAATATTGCATGAACATAGTGTTTGGTAAGAAAATTCTTAAGTATGTTCTTGTATTCCTTGATGACATTTTGATTTACAATAAGACATGGGAAGAACATTTGCACCATTTGGATATTGTGCTAACCATTTTTCCAGATCAATCTTTTTATACTAAGTTGTCCAAATGTGATTTTGGAATGATTGAGATATTATATCTTGGTCACGTGATTGGGAAAGAGGGTGTCAAAGTTTACATGGAGAAGATTCAGGACATCTTGGAATGTCCTAGCCCAAAGAAAATCACTAAATTGAGAGGCTTCATTGGCATGTGCACCTATTACAAGAAGTTTGCTAAACACTTCTCAAAGTTATCATCAGCACTCACAAATCTCAATAAGCAAGAGGGATTTAGTTGGACAGAGGAGGATGGACAAACATTCAAGAAGATGAAGGAGGTAATGAGTAGTCACCCTGTACTTTGACTCCTTGATTTCACTCAACGATTTGTAGTTGAGTGTGATGCCTTCGAAGAGGGTATTGGAGTTTTTTTGATGTAGAATAGACACCTTATTTCCTATGAGAGCAAAAGGTTAAAACCTCATGAGAGGCATTATTACCAATATACGATAAGGAGATGTTGGCAATCATGTATGATTTGGATAAGTTTAGACATTATTTGGTGGGAGGAAAGTGTTGGACACACCGAGCACACTAAGAGGGGGTGGGTGAACAATGCGTATATATTTTGTTACATTTTCAATGTTAACAATCATCAACAACTTATTCAGTATTATGTAGAGTACGTTATTATCATTATATCAACAATTATATATCATCATCACATATAATCATATCATCATCACACATGAATCATAGTAAACACAATACACGAGACCTTTACGTGGAAACCCAAGTCATGGGGGAAAAAGCACATAAGCCTTTATGATAATAGTTTTCCAGCAACAACTGGAAGGAGGAAACAACCCCCTTATTACAATGACTTCAATTCTCCAACTACAGCTGGAAGGATGCTACATCCCCATGATTTTTAGGCTACAACTTCAAGGAATCCCTATCTCCTTGGATTTCCTTGCCCCATATTGCTACCCTGATATCAAGATAGAAACTGTTGAACCACGAACACACAGATCCTACAGACCTTCTAATCAACACATGTACTACACTGCACCACATTACTCAACCTGCACAAAAACTATCACTACTAACGATTTCTCATCAATTGTTACCATTTACCACTACTCAACAATTGTCACTGCTCATCATCTTACCACTTCTCATCAACTAACAACTGCACCACACCTGTACAAATAAACTATACCAAAAACCTATGCAAAACAATCTAGTGCTCACATCATCCGAATACGTCAATATGATTGTAACCAAATTCACACCAAACTATGTCCACCTAATTCAAACCAACTGCTCATACAACTCAACTAATGTGAGTCATACCAATTGCACATAAGGAAACATGTGTCAATCCTACTCAACTGAACCAACCTGTACCAAGCTGTTTTTGTACCTTTTAGAAGATCACAATATTAAGAAATAATATACAAACCAAAATAAAATCTATATAATTTAATCACATATCCCTTGCAACAATCTTTCCAACGAGCCAAGAATTTTGTAATTCTGATTCCGTATGACAAAGTTATGCCAGTTTTAGTGAATCTCTTCAATCCTTGTTGCTAGGGTTTTCACCCTAGCTTGTGCGAATGAGCACCTACTAAGGACAATGGATTCCTTAGTAGTAGTTCAATGATATGTGAATTAAAAACTATAACTGAAATAAAAACTAAATCTAAACTTGTTCATGAAGCAAAATAGTAAAAGTAAATAATGATTTTTTATTAATCTGACCTCCAATGTGAAGGTTGGTGAAGCCCTTTGCGTTGGTCCGAGTCAGTGGCTCCGAGCTTCAAGCTGCTTCTTCTCTTTCTCCAATGGTGGAAATGGGCCAAAAGGGGCTCTTAATGGTGAAATTAGCTCAATGGTGAGCTAGGGTTTCACCAGCAATTTTGGCAGAGGCAGGATACTTGTGATTGTGGATATGAAATAAGGGGTCTCCATCACTTATTTATAGTTGGAAACCATGCGGTTTTAGGGTTAGGGTTTCGGCTGTTTAGGGTTTTTTCCTCATTTTCCTCATTATTTTATATTTTTTCTTCCTTTTTAGAGCTTTTTTCTTTTT
>LPNX010499939.1:899787-913573 GCA_001517045.1 Pseudotsuga menziesii | reverse complement strand
AGGAGTCTGAAAGCAAATAAGAAGACTCTGAATTAATGGCCAGGCAAGGAGGAAGTGTTCAATCAAGGAATATTTATGATGACCAGGACTGAGGGTGGGAGGAACACTGATGGGCCTCCTTGCGGGGTGAATGGATGGTGGCAAAAATAACGAAACATTTGTAGTATGACAGGAGTGGATGGCTCATGTAAAAAGTGTGAAATAATCTGATGACGGCCGATGTGGTGCGCAAATCGAGATGACTAGCGGTGTCTGAAAAATGGGTGAAAAATGACATAGAGAAAAATGATGCAACGAGGTGACCATCGGGATGGTCTCGTCGTGCTGGTTCCAATGGTGGAAATGGTTCTGAGAACGGACTCCGTATGGGTTCAGAATAGTCAAAAGAGAGAGAATTCAACGGACTATAAATAGTAAGTGGGCCCAACATGACATGTGTAATTTGATTAGTGGATGTTGACTTGTGAGCATAGTGGACCAGAGCTGACGTGTCATTTCTAGACGATCCGATCGGCCGAATTCAGATTCGGGAGAGACAGGTATGTCGTCGAACTTACGCCTGCATTGTTTTTCGGTTTGGGGGGCGGGTAGTGGGTCCTAGGGATTGTTTGTACAGTCCACATGGGTGGACCGCGAGTTAGGGGGTCGAAACCGCGGTCGTAGACCGCGGGTTCAGGCGAGACAGCTGCGGTCGCGGACCGTGGGTCCAGGCCGGGATAGCCGCGGTCACAGACCGCGGCTATAGGCCTAACAGTCGCGGTCGTGGACCGCGGCTGTAGGCCTGACAGCCGACAGCCGCGGTCGGAGACCGTGGTTGTGGGTTTGACAGCCGCGGTCGGGGACCGGGCTATTCTGGTTTTTGTTTGGATGGGTGGGAAGGTCTGTTATTTTGACATGAGTCTGATGGGACTTCGTTGTGTGATTGACAGGATGCCATAGGTACTATGGAGGGAGCAAGAGGTCCCTGATGAGATAGTGACAGTAGTTCGAGAGGACCGCCGGGTGCGGTCACTGCTAGGACTCTTCGGACTGCTGAAGTTCGCAGAGGTCCCTATGATGCGGTCAGTAGGATTGCTGCTGAACCGATTGGTCAGATTCTGGGATCCACAGATACTGGCATTTCGAGTGCAAGGAGAGAGGGTGGACCTCCCATTAGGGGGTGCAGGGGACTCCTCTCCTCTCCTGCGGCCTCGATGTTCTGGAGAGTGGCACGACGATCTTCATCGGCTTGTTCGAGGGATAATAGACGATGCTCAAGGGGGGAGGTATCTCGGAGGAGCTCAACGACGATGTGTAAGGCAGGAATCTGACACTCGATGGGGAGGACAGACTCTACACCGTGAACTAAATGAAACAGGGTAAAATCGGTGGCGGTCTTGGTGGAGGTACGGTAAGCCCATAAGGCAGGAAATAACATATGGTGCCAATTGGATTTATGTCGATCAACAGTGCGTTGGAGTATGGTTTTGAGGATTTTGTTAACAGCTTCGACTTGACCGTTCCCTTGAGGGTAGTAAGCCGAGGAAAACTGGTGTTGGAATTTGAGGAAGGTGGATAACTGGCGCCAAACAGAATCTTCAAAGTGTGATCCATGGTCTGAGACTAACTGTTTAGGGACTCCGAATCGAGTGATAACATGGTTGAAAAAGAAGCGGGCAGCAGTTTCAGCGGTACAGTTGAAGGTGGGCATGGCTTCCGCCCATTTGGTGAAGTAATCAACGACGACAACGATGTGCTTATGGCCGTTAGCAGATGGGGGTCTACACTCCATGAAGTCGATGGCCCACTTGCAAAAGGGACCAACGGTGACGACTGGGTGTAATGGAGCAGGTGGTGTCCAAGCCTTGGGGGCAAAAAGTTGGCAGTTATGGCAATGCTTGACCGCAGTGATGCAGTCAGTGAAAAGTGTGGGCCAGAAGTATCCAGCGCGGACAACCTTTTGGGCAGTGGCCATTCCTGAGAAATGGCCGCCGCAGGCATCGCTATGGCAATCATTAAGGACCTGTTCATCTTCCTCGTGTGTAAGGAAATGACGAAGAATTGTGTCGACTCCTCGCCGGTAAAGGAAATATCCTATGAGGAGGTAGCGAGAGGCCTGGTGACGGATACGACGACGTCCATTACAAGTAACAGTGGGTTGGAACTTCTGCGTGCATAGGTATAACAAGATATCACCGTACCATGGGTCATCGGACGAGATAGTAAACAAGTGATTATCGGGTAACTCCTCAAAGATAGGTGGGGTCGGGATGAAGGAAGGGAGATCCGTGATGAGCTGGGCAAGCGCAAGGGCTTTAGTGCTCTTAGGTGTTTGGAACGTGAGGTCATATTCTTGGAGGATAATGACCCATTTTTCCACATGACCTTGCAGGAGACGCCGGTTTAAGAGATAGACCATGGGGTTAGAGTCAGCGATGACTGTGGTATGACTAAGTAAAATGTAATGTCGCAACTTTTGGGCGGAAAATACCACTGCTAGGGCTAGTTTCTCCTCATATGGGTAACGTAGGGGTGGGCTAGACAAGGTCTGGCTGACGTAGTAAATGACATGCTCTTGGCATGAGGTGTCTTCTTGAACCAAGACTCCGGACACAGCATGCTCGGATGCCGAGACGTAGAGGATGAAGTCCTGAGAGAAATCCAGAGCGGAGATCAAGGGGGCTTGTGTGAGATATTTCTTGAGGGCTTCGAATGTAGCTTCTGCTTGCTTGTCCCAGACGAAGGGTATGTGGGTACAGAGCAAACGCAAGAAACCGTGAACGGTGGTGGCGAAATCGGGAACAAAGCACTGAAGAAAATTGGATCGCCCTTGCAGACTTTGGAGTTGCCAGAGCATTCGAGGAGAGGGAAGGTCTAAGATGGCTTGGACTTTCAAGGGATCAACAGTAATTCCTTTCTGAGAAATAATGAAACCTAACAATCGGCCTGCCAGAACGCAAAAGACGCACTTGTGTGGGTTCAAGCAGATCTGATATTTGCGACAATGCAGAAAAACTTGCCGAAGGTCATTAAGGTGGTCTGATCGTTTTCGGGAATGAGCTGTAAGGTCATCAAGGTAGACGAGCAGGATATGGACGAAATCATGAAAACAATAGGTCATGGCCCGCTGGAATGTGGCACCAGCATTTTTTAGGCCAAAGGGCATGACGCGATAGGCAAAGGTGCCCCATGGGGTAGTAAAGGCAGTTTTGTACTGGTCTTCCTTTCGGATTTGGATCTGATTGTATCCAGAAAAACCGTCCATGAACGAGAGGACTTCATGCCCTGCACACGCATCAATGAGCTGGTCAATAAATGGCGTAGGGAAATTGTCTTTGGGACAGGTGCGGTTTAAGTCTCAGAATTCAGTGCATACTCTAAGGGTGCCTTGTTTCTTGTTGATAGGAACAGGGTTTGAAACCCAGGTGGTATAGGCAATAGGATAAATGAATCCTGCCGTGCGAAGTTTCTCAATCTCTGTTTTGACAGCTGGGAGTTTTGAGGGATGAATGGGACGTTGTTTCTGATGAACGGGGGGTACATCAGGCCATGTGTCAATGTGGTGCTCTATAATGGCAGGGTCAAGACCAGGCATTTCGGTATAGGACCAGGCAAAGACATCACGGAATTCTTTGAAGAGTGTTTTGTATTCCTCAATCTCCTGATCAGTGCAAGATGCTCCTAAAGTGATGAGTTCAGGGGTGCCTCCGGGGGTGGCAATATCAATTTGGATGACAGGTGAGATGTTGGCCATGTTACCCTCTTTGAAGGCGTCCGGGGCAGGAATAGGGTACTTGAACCAGTCGACCTTGGGGGGAAGGAAGTCTTTGGATTCAATTACAAATTGAGGAGCAGTGTTAGAGGAAGGTGCATCTGGGAGGAAGTAGGAACGGTGGTGCATGTCATCCCAGGGATAATCTGGGGCAGTGAGGGCCTCAAGGATCTCCTCATCAGTATGGAATGTCTGTGTCATCAAGTCAGTTGACGAGGGAGTAGTGACGGAAGAGATCATATATATGGTATTAACCTCTTTGGAAGAGGAATAGACTGGGGGATGGATTTCCTCAATGGTGAGTGGTGCCGTTTCAAGATCCAGATTGTTCATCTCAAAGAGGGTGGTATTGACCTCTCCGGAAGGGGGAGAGACCGGGAAATGGATTTTCGTAATGGTGAGGGGTGACGTCTCAAGATCCAGGTTGTTCCTCTCAAAGAGAGTGGTATTGACCTCTCCGAAAGGGGGAGAGACCGGGAAATGGATTTCCTGAACAGTGAGGGGTGCCGTCTCAAGATCTGGGTTGTTCATCTCAAAGAGAGCTATTCTGTACTCGGGGAAATCGGGACAGTGATGGGAGTAATGCCCGTAAACATCGCAGAGGGCACAGGAGTGGTTAGTGCGCAGGGATTTTTCGCAAGGCTTAGGGGTTGAATCGAGATGGACAACCGGGATAGTGGGGTCGTCGTCGAGTATTTGCATGTTTTCCTGTAATGCCGGTAACTGAGGACATAGGTGAGTCGCATGGCCCAACTCGTCGCACAACGCGCATTTGGAAGGAGCACGAAACACAGGGGGGTTTTTGAATGTCTTAGGAGGTGGGCAGCAGTGTAAGGTTGGGGGCCTCTGCCCCCAGTGGGTTTTGTAAGAGGAGGGGGGGGGTTTCTCGGAAGACGATGGGGTAGCGATACCAGGAGGTGGTTGAATAGTAGTGACAATTGGTTGTACCAGTTGCAGGACGATATTTGGTGTCGGCAGGGGAACGGGAGGCGAAAGATACCAAACGGGTAATCCTAATGTTAAACCCAGGAGGCTATGGGTAGCCATGACTGGGGCGCTAACCACTCCTGAGGGAGGAAAAAGGAAAGGAATGGTATGGGTGGGTGTAGCCCCAATGTGACTAGGTACCAAAGGGGGTTTAGGCAACAAAGGCATTTGATTATTAGGAGTACGGGTGTGATGGGATAGGGTGCATAGGTTGGACCCTTCAGCGGTAGGTGACGGGGGTGGAATAGACGGGAAGGTCAAGGTCATTGGTGTGTCTGAGTAAACTCCGGGCCCCGTAGAAGAAATGAATGAGGTGGTGGTACCTGAAACAGATTGTTCAACCATGGGGAGAACATTTTCGGGTGCTGCGGGGGCATTGGGATCATGGTAAGTGAGTTGGTCAACCTTGACCATGCGTCCCTCGTGGGGGAACATCATGGTACGAAAAACGGTAGAAGCAACTGCCCGCATGGCATACATGTAGCTGCGGCCAAGTAAAAGGTTGTAATCCAGCTGTGCATTGATAACCTCGATGTTTATGAGGATGATTTTGCCAGCCAGCTGGATGGGGACGTTAGTTAATAGGCCTTGTGGTTGAGCTGAACGACCGTCGTAGGTTCGCAACGCAGTGGAGGATTGCTGGAGAGGGGGTGATCCCATTTTCTGCCAGATGGAGGTGGGCATGACACATGTAGAGGCACCTTCATCAATAATGCATCGATGGATGACAAAATTCTGAATGGAAACAGAAACTTGGAATGCCAAAGTGGAAGGCAGGCGGGGTTCGGATTGGTCCAAATCAAATGCCATTAACTGTGAATCATTTGGATCGATAGCCCCAATGGCTGAGAGTAAAGTCTTGCACTGCGAAGGGAAGTTTTTTAAGACTTCTAATGCAGACATGGCTGCGGGGGATTGGGCTAAGTCATCGACAATGTTGTAGTTTGACGCAGCCCGTGCATTGGGGTTGTTGTTGATACGGCGCAGTGGGAAACGAGGTGCTATGGGGGCGCCATCTAGTGGAGGTGGAGGTATACGTAATGCCTGATCAGCGGGATGAGCGTTAGTACTGGGTTGATCGGCGGGAGGGGCTTCAGGGGTGGAGCCATATTGGTTCCGCCGGGTCTGGAGGTTGACCTCATCGGAGGACATCATCAACAAATGTTGGGTACCTGAGTCAAACATGGGTTGATCAGGAGCAGCGTAAGTGATTTGTTGTTGGATGGGCGTGTTAGCTTGAGGGGGGGCCAATGGTTTAGTGTTCACTACGCCTTGGTGTGGTAAGGGGTTTTGCAGCACCAATGGTGGCTGCTGGGGTTGTGGTGGGTTGGGTGGTGCTTGAGGAGCCGCCTGCCCTTGGAATTGTGCATCAGCAGCCAAAAGTTGTCGAACTCGCTCCATATGTGGACAAAAATGTGTGTAGTGGCCATATACGCCGCAAACAGAACAAGGATAGTTTGTGCACAAATTGGGGTTTTTAGCCTGCTTGGGCAGGCGATCAGGGTTCTGGTTAGTAGGGGGTGCATTATTATTAGCAAGGGGATTAGGGTGTTGACTAGCTTGCTCAGTTGGTTGGTTGTTCCCACGATTTCGGCCTCTGCCATGGTTTTGTTGGCCCTAGTTACGTTGGTTGTTCTGGTTTTGCGGTGGGTTTTGTTGGGCGTAAACTTGCCCTTGGACAGTAGGTGGATTCTGAGGTTGCGCAGGGGCTGGGGCAGGCTGCGGTGGATGATATGTAGGTGGGGGTTGCGCAGGTGCAGCAACCTGAGGGGGTTGCTGATAGTGCTGCGGAGCAGGTTGTGGGTTTGTTGCATGGGCTGCCTGTGGAGGGTAATAATGAGGTTGTGCTTGTGATGGCGCAGGAGCTGGTGCAGCCTGCTGGTGATAGTAGGGCTGAGGTGCGACAGGGGGGGTGTAAGCAGGAGTCGCATGACCGAAGCACTGAGGTGGACATGAGGGTCCATGGGTATGGTGGTGATGTGTCATGGGAGCATACTGTGAGGTAGCCCGCGAAGGGTCAGGGCCAGGAGTAGGACGGGCTATGGAAAATGGTTGAGGTTGCGAAGAGACATGGCCAATGATGCCGTCGGCAGCATGGGATGCCCCCGGCGCATCGTGCTGGGAGGAATTGTCGCAAGGGGCGTCAGGTATAATGGTATAGAGATAACCTGACTGGGCGTAAATGAGATCGAATTGCTGTGCCTTAAGGATGGCCTCTTCTTTGGACTGGGGTCGTTCGGATGCTACATCTTTAGCAATGATAGGAAGGAGGGATTTGAGGAACCAGTCTAGGAAGAGCCGGTCGTCTAGCTTGATCTTGCATAAACTACGGCGTCGACGCCATTCATGGATGTGGTCCGTGATGTGGGTAGCCGTGTTTTGTCTACATGATAGTAGGATCTCAATGCCTGCGTCATAATGGACAGGTAACTGGAAGAACTGCAGGAATGTCGAGGCGAGGGAAGTAAAGGTGGCATGGGTTCCATGGGGTTGCTCGATATACCACTTGGCAGCAGAGCCAGTGAAAGTGCGCTGTAATAAACAGAGGCGAATAGAGTCGTCTACTATGGAGTTGGAGGAACACCATAGATGAAAAGACATGATGTGGTTTTGTGGGTCCTCACCTGCCTTGCCCTCGAACTTAGGGATTTCAGAGGGGAGCTTGGTGGGCATGTGAGGCCACGCATTGTTGTGTCGGATGGGGTCATTTGTCAATCTAGCTAGGTCAGGTAGGTTGAGGCTAGCCATGAATGGAAAACTGGAAGATGGATGGGACACAGTAGTGGGTTGGATTAGGTTAGGGCCAATGCCCCCAAGTGGAGGGGTAATGTGGGGGAGGTTGCCCCCAAGTGGGGGAACTGAGGTGGTACAGGATGGTCCTGCACCGCCATGGGTGGTATGAGCCACTGATGGAGTAGGAATAGGTATTCCTGCTGCTGGAATCAGTGCTGTGAGAGGAACGGTAGACGGGGCCCCCATGTAGGGCATACCCAAAATAGGTGTGGGAACTAGTGCCGTGGTGGGTGTGCCACCAACGGTTCCTACCAAGATGGGAGTGGGAGTCATGCTAGCCATGGGGCTAGTAGGGGCGGTATAAAGGGGGTTCTCAGACTCTGGCTCAGAATCAGAGGTAAAATAAGGGGTGTCAGTATCAGGTGACGGAGTCCTATGCCGCTGACGAGTGGAGTCAAGTGACAAGGCTCGAGATCTAGGATGAGTGGTATCAAGTGATGATGACCTGTGTCGATGACGGGTGGTGTCAAGTGAACCGTGCTGTGGGGGTTTGCCTCTGAGATGCCGAGAATGTCTCGGGGACTCAATGGTGACAAATGGTGTCAAATCTCTGTGGGTTGAGGTAACTATAAAACAGCTCAAAAACCCTAATGCAACCGAGTGTGCAGAAGGAGAGCTCAAAAAATAGGGCACTTAGGCCAACAACCAACTCAAAACACCCACTATAACAGCGTGCTACAATAGGCGGAGTGTCAACAGAAATGGTCAGAATACCAAAAAGCAGCAGGTTGCCTACAAATGAAAAACGGTGAACTCACTAGACCAAAAGAAGGTAAGGGAGCATGTAAACACCTAACTAAAAGTATTATGACTCAACTAGACATGTCCTCTGCAAGGTGATGAAATCCAAGTCAGACAATATGAATTGGAAAGCCAAGTGGCTAGGGTATCCCCCTACCGAGAGGGACACCGGGTAGTCAAATCCTAGAAGAATGGCAACTAAGATACCCCGTTCATGACACGTCCAGAAAGGTAAATCTGTCGCTTGGTCCTTTAACCGCAATACCCCTATACAGGGATATCCCGAGAACTGCGAAAGGTAGCCCTTCATTTACTGAATGGATTTCGGTATTCCACTCAGACTTCCGGAACCAATCTCACGACTTCAACCCTCCTAAGGGAGAGGCCCTCTGATAAACCGGTTGTGACCGTGTCAAAAAATACTAGGGGATTTTGGTTCCCTAATGGACAACAACTATGTCTCAAGTGTAAAATAACCGAGGGGTGTTTTTGGAAGCCTATCCCCCTGATCCTACCTAGCTACAAAAATTCTTTTGTGTTCCCCAAGTGGGGTTAGAATGTTGGTTGAGTTAAGTAATTTTTTAAGTCTCACTTGAATTAGGTGACCGATTGTGTGCTTGTGAGGTTATGAACCCAGAAGAGAAGTGCCAGGGCAACTTCCTAAATAATAATAATACTGAATGAAAAACTTTTACCATGCAAAATTTTTGTGAATAAACAATGCTGAATTTTTTTTTTCTTTCAACAATACTATAAAAAGGTAACAGAAATAATAGGGGCAGAAAAGGCTGTAGGGCTGCAGGTAGAACAGATGGTTGTGCAGGTGCAGAAGATGTGGCAGCAAAGGGGCTGGGTTCAAAAAGCAGAAACAAGTGCAAAATTCAGATCGTGGGTCTGGGGCGAAATCGCGCGGTCGGACCGCGGGTTTGAAGAAAACAGGCGCGCGCAGGTCACGGCTTTCTGGCAGACAGCGGCGGTCGGACCGCGGGTTTGAAGGAAACAGGCGTGCTCAGGTCGCGGCTTTCTGGTCGACAGCGGCGGTCGGACCGTGGGTTTGAGGAAAATAGGCGCGGTCGGGTCGCAGCGAAGGGCTGTAAAGGCGCGGTCGGGTCGCAGCTAAGGGCTGGAAAGGCGCGGTCGGGACGTGACTGCGAAGGAAAAAACGGCGGTTTACGGCGGCCGAAAATGACAGCCGAAAGGACAAAACAGGAAATAAAATAAAATAAAAACCAGCGGAGTCGCTAAAACTGTTGCTAGGGTTTTCACCCTAGCTTGTGCGAATGAGCACCTACTAAGGACAATGGATTCCTTAGTAGCAGTTCAATGATATGTGAATTAAAAACTATAACTGAAATAAAAACTAAATCTAAACATGTTCATGAAGCAAAATAGTAAAAGTAAATAATGATTTTTTATTAATCTGACCTCCAATGTGAAGGTTGGTGAAGCCCTTTGCGTTGGTCCGAGTCGGTGGCTCCAAGCTTCAAGCTGCTTCTTCTCTTTCTCCAATGGTGGAAATGGGCCAAAAGGGGCTCTTAATGGTGAAAGTAGCTCAATGGTGAGCTAGGGTTTCACGAGCAATTTTGGCAGAGGCAGGATACTTGTGATTGTGGATATGAAATAAGGGGTCTCCATCACTTATTTATAGTTGGAAACCATGCGGTTTTAGGGTTAGGGTTTCAGCTGTTTAGGGTTTTTTCCTCATTTTCCTCATTATTTTATATTTTTTCTTCCTTTTTGGATCTTTTTGCTTTTTTGGAGGAATTTTGGATATTTTTAGAGGAAAAGAGAGTTTTATGGCCTTTTGGAGGCATTTTAAGCCTTTTGGAGGCTTTTTGCATGGTTTTATGGGTTTTTGATGGAGATATGGTGGGGAAAAGGACAAATGAGCCATGTAATGGGGTAGATGAGGTAGTGAACCCTTTTTGGGTGTTAAAAATCCTCAAAAACTTCTCCTCCATAAATTTTTGCAATTTTCTCCAACATTTGCGAAACACCAAAGAAAGACTTAATTGATGAAAAAAATTAAATGTTTGATCTTTTAGTTATATAGGTTATGGAGGATTTATTCACATGTATGGCTGACTTGTAGTGGTTTTAATTAAAAATTAATTGAATTCTTTTAGCAAGCCGACCTACTTGGAAAGGGGAAAATTAATACATTAACTTTAAAAATAAAAACTCATCAAATGTAAGGAGTTAGGAGGCACTACACATATCAATGGAAATGGATTGACGAGGACTATCTCCCTATTATGGGAAGTTGCAATTACTTGGTCTTTTACCCTTCTTTTCTTCAATTTGTGCAGGACATATTAAATGGACTTGATAACCTTTTAAATGTTTCTTCAAGCATTTATAAGAGTTTTAAGGCCATGCACAAGGGTTTCATTATAATATGAATTCATCATCATCAAGCAAGGGGTATTATTTGAGGGCTATGTGGGCTCTATGATCATAAGTCACCATTAAGGATATCAAATACATACTGCCATGTCCAAGGGATCCATGAACACATCAATATCATCATCATGACCATTATCATCAAGGATACAAGGACATGAGTCATTATAATGAACCAATACTATGTCCATCCAGTGGTCCACGTGCCATGTGTGCAGGTTCAAGAAATTTTTATAACCAAGTGAAATGGGCTTCAAGCTCCACAAATGGAATTATCAAGCATGTAGTCATCATCAACCATGTAGTGGCTCCAAGGACTATCAGATCACATATTTTGTGGGTTCCAAGAACTTATTCATAGGTAAGGTTACCATATATCATCATGACATCAACATCTAATTGCAAGAACCATCAAGTGTTATTTCAAGACCCAAGGATATCATAATCGACTAAGCTTCAACATGTGCAAGAGTGTAAGGGAAAGTGTGTGGGAACCAAGAACCAAACTACCACATCATTCATCCAACAACAAATAGGAATACCATATCAAGTACAAGCAACATAGATACCATCAACCAAAGGAAAACCATGATCAAGGGATACAACAATGGACTCAATTGGGACCAAGAATCAACTTAGTGTCACTTAACCAAGTCAATGGGTAACCAGGGATTTTTCCATTGTCCCAAGGCCTCCAAGGGATTCAAGATCAGGCTTGGACAACCACAAAAGGACTCCTTTGAATCTGACAACTATACAAGCAACACACACAAAACGACCTCCACTAGGAACCGTTGGCATCAATGAATAGGAACTATTGGCATCAATGCCAACTTAATCAACAACAAGTTCATTGTGAAGACTGATCATAATAGTTTGAGACATTTATTCACACAAAAGGAACTCAATGATAGGAATACAAAGTGGGTAATAAAAATAAAATCTTATGACTTTGACATAGAACAAAAGAAGGGTAAAATGAATGGTGTGGCTAATTCTCTTTCTATAAATCCCACTCTCTTTGATGCATGTTCCAAATGACTGGAAAACTCAACTATTTGTGGAGTACTCCAATGATAATTTTGCATGTGATATGTTGGATGGATTGATAAATTATGTTGCATACAAGGTTCTCAATAATGTCATATATTATAAGGACCAAATTTACCTAGTGCATGTTCATATTTGAAGAAGAATATCCTAGAAGCTTCCCATGATGCCCCACTAGCTGGTCATATTGGTTTCATGAAGACTTACTGAAAGGTAGAGAGCTTCTCATGGAAGGGCCTAAAAAATGATGTGATGGGACATGTGAGGGAATGCATAGCATTCCAAAAAAACAAGGTGGAGAAGACACATCCTTTTGGTTTATTGCATCCCATACCCATTCCTAAACAAAAATGGGAAAGCATATTCATGGACTTCATCATTGGTTTTCCTAAAGTACAAGGTAAAGACTATATTTTTGTTGTGGTTGATAGACTAAACAATTTTCCACATTTATTTGTTGTTTCAACCTCTATTGCATCCAGCCCTGTATATGATCTATTCTTTCAAGAAGTTTTCAAGTTGCATGGTTTTCCCAAGACCATAATCAGTGACAGATATAACAAGTTAATAAGTGTATTTTGGCAAGAATTGCTCAAGTTGGTTGGAGCTAGTTTGAACCTTAGTACAAGATACCACCCTCAAACCAATGGCCAAACTAAAAGGGTGAATCAATGGCTTGAGGGATAACTTAGAAACTATATTTCATGGCAGCAAATATCATGGATACACTAGGGAGAATTCTGCTACAACACCACTTACCACATGTCCATTGGCATGTCACCTTTCAATGCATTGTATGGGTATGATTCTCCTACATTTTCAGATCTGATTTTTTGATATTGTAGGGCCCAAAATGACAAGGATTGGATCAAATAGAGTCAATACATCCTGAATGCACTCAAATACAAATTGTAACTGTTAGCTCTCCAAGAAACTACTCAATGGTTATGGCTGAGTATGCTTGGTAACTTAGA
Source organism: Pseudotsuga menziesii (assembly GCA_001517045.1). Taxonomy (NCBI): domain Eukaryota; kingdom Viridiplantae; phylum Streptophyta; class Pinopsida; order Pinales; family Pinaceae; genus Pseudotsuga; species Pseudotsuga menziesii. The sequence goes on along the minus strand of LPNX010499939.1, from coordinate 900,874 downwards.
ATTTCATTTACTTTCAATAAGTGGATCGAGGGGATACAAGAATGGCACAAATGAAAGACTGCTAATCAAAATAATTTAATGAGCCAGTGCTCTTAGAAACTGTACATCAGATGATCAATAATAGGACAGAAATATAGAATAATGCTCAGACAACCAAATACATCAAGTTTGCAGGGTTTATACAACCAAGTACATACATCATGCAGGGCTATACTAAGCATCAAGAATTTCCTCCATCAAATAATGAGCATGAGCTAAAATAATCCAACGGAGTGCAGAATAACAATGGGTAACAAAATCTGAGTACAACAACAAGAGAAAACTGTGATTTTTATTAAACTAGCAATCAGACATAGGCCAAAGTCTCCAAGCTCGAACCCCTACAAAATTTTTAGTTTTCAGGCTTTATAGCCTTTACATAGTAGTCTTCAGATCCTAAAAGCGTGGATCTGATTTAATTAACTAAAACTAACTGAACAACAATATTTAAAAGACTTGAACTAGTCTCTGAAATCAAGGAGATAATCATTAAGTAATTCCTCTTCGATTTGTGCCAAGTGCTTGATGCAGAAGAGCTGGCCTTCGAAGGCTCGGTGGGCTGGGCTGGCGCATAACAACTGAAATCATAGATGTGACTGTCGACTTTCAGTGGCATACCTTGAAATAAGGTTGAATTTATTAACGATGCCCCACTGACCGAAATCTCGCCCAAAGGTCTTCAGATATGGATAACATATCCCATAATATATCTCTTACGCTGGTCTTATGCCAATTTCATGAACAAAAATTGATATTGGGGCAAAAACATAGTAATCTGTCAAAACCAGCTTTTGGCAATTTACTGCACTGTCAATTTCATACCTTAACTGCCGGAAGTCGGTTCTTTTGGCAGCTAATGAGCTCGGTGGGCTCGCCTAAGCTGCCAAACACTATAACCGTTTCAAATCTTAAAACCCAAACGATGCTAATCGCCAATAGTCAGCGCTTTTGGCAGCTAATGAGCTCAGTGGGGCTCGCCTAAGCTGCCAAAAGCTGAAACCTGTCAAAAAATTCAAAAAAAACAAAACGATGTTGTCCCACAAGCTGA
>LPNX010499939.1:828874-898651 GCA_001517045.1 Pseudotsuga menziesii | reverse complement strand
TGCTTGCGATGCTTAAGATATAAGATACCCATTGAATGAGCTTAGCAGGTAATCGCCTATGGAATCGCCCAACTTCGTGTGCAATGATGATTCGATCAGCTCCCCATGATCTTCAGATGCTTCACATTATGAGCCCCCTGGGTGGATGATGGATCTATCAGCTTCGAATGATCTGGAGCTATGTATCATATCTTGAAACCCCTGCGTAATCCTGCGTGGTTAATGATACGGTGTTTCACGACTTGCTTTCAGCAGTAAAACGCCATTAAACTTCATGATGGTCGTGTGAGACGCGCTCTGATCTTCTCCTTAGCGGAAAAAACCCACAGGCTCGTTTGATGTGAGGCTTGAGTACGGACACGTGCTCTCCTTTTTAATTTTTTAATAATGAGACGCCCTTTTGACAGCTAATCATAACTTAGCTTAATCCTTCTAGTCTCCAAGACTGGGCTCTTTTGGCAGCTAGTGTGAACTTGATCCTTGGTTCGATTCTCCCGGCTGCCAGAACTGAGGTCTTTTGGTAGCAAACCTAGTCTCTTCAAAACAGAGTTAACTACCACAAGCTGTTTTTTCAAAATTTTGAAATTAAGACTCAATAAATTTGATTTTTTGACTTAGTAATGAGAAAATAAAAAAAAAATTTGACTCAAACCTATCACCTAAAATAAAAGAAAACAGACTGGTTATTTTAGGAGATAACAGTAACAAACAAAAAACCAACAAAAGATGTATGTAGACAAGCACATGACATAACACGCTTTCCAAGTAGGAGACTTGGTGTACTTAAGATTGTAGCCATATAGGAAATATTCCTTGAAGACAAAAGTGAATGAAAAGTTGCATCCAAGATTCTATGTTCCATATAATATTGTGAAGAAGGTTGGTGAATTTTATTGTGAGTTGGATTTACTAGCAGAAATCAAGATACATAATGTTTTCCATGTGTCTTGCCTCAAGAAGGAAATTGGGAGACAAGTGGTGATGTCAAAGGTGCTCCATTCACTTGATAATGGGGGGAATTTGGTGTCGATTCCAAAGGACATATTTCAGGTTAGAGAAAGGAGGTCGATAAATAGAATCATCAAAGAATATCTTATGTAATGGGAGGGCCTACCAAGTGAGGATGCAACATGCGAAGGCGAACAAATTTTGTAGCATCCTGAATTGAAATTACTTAGGGACAAGCAATATTGGGAGGGGAGGACTGTAATGTCCCCACCTTATAAACTCATGATACATCCATTAACCCATTAGATTCCCATGGGTTTAGGTGGAATAAAATTTGATTTGGGAATTAAACCTTTTTGTCCTAAGTTACCTAATGATAAAAGTTGATTAATTTTTCTAAAGGCAAGTTATTCCAAGAAAGTTAAAGAAGGGACTTAATTGTGAATGGGACTAATTCAAAGATAAAGGGGTCCAATTCAATGTTTTACAAAGTAGGAGAGGTTCCTAAGTGAAATTAATGATTCATAACTTCCCTAGGGTGAAGCGAAGGTTAAGGAACAAGTTTAAAGTTTAAAGATGAAACTTAAATTTTATGGACCAAGTTGACCTTGCATGAGTAAAATAGTCCACAGTAGTTAGAATTAGGTTCAAGTGGTGATTGAACCTCCTTCTAACTAGTTCATTGAATGTGGCCATTAAGGAAGAAATCAAGGGCTAGAGTGTGCGCTAGGAGTTATAACTACCCTTGATATGTTCAAAACAAGGATGGTAAGTGGTTTCCATTGTGCCATGGTTTTAGGATCTGTTTTTGGAAGTAAAGAACAATAATAAATAAGAGGTATAAGTTAATTTGTGGGTTGGTTGGAATATTATTGAAATTTTCTTTGAGGAAGCCTTGATTCTCAAATGCACATAAGATGTGACCCTTGAAATCCATTAGGGATATGGTCACCTAATATTTTGAAGCTTATGTAATATTTTTTTATGTTATATATCTCTTTAATGTACTGTGTATCTATCATGAATAATATCATAACATTCATATGTTGTGCAATCTTCTTATCTCAATGAATTGTTATACCTATGTTCGATGTGATAATTTGTATGACTAGCTTTCAATATTTGAATCATATATTGAAAATATGAGCTTAAATTAGAATTATGTAAAGTGATATAGGTATATGGGACACCATAGAGGCTATCCCTAGAATTGGTTTCAGAATTTGTGAGCTCTGGGTGCCATTTGGGAATGCTTGAAAAACTGCTTAGTTGGTTGGCCTAGTAAATTGGACTAGTTTGTAGTAATTGGGCCATATCTTGAGATATAGGGAGCCAAACGAAATTCCATACTTATTGTAGGTAGGTAGGACAATATAGATCCCAATACCCAACATCAAATTTTTTTTTTTGAAGATATGGTATGATTTGGATCGTCTCCATAGTCTGCTACCTGAGATGTCCCAGTGAAACAATCCCTCCTAAATTTCTCCAAATACTTATCAAAACTTCTGATTTCTGCTCCCAATAATTTTTGTTGTAGGGTAGTATTTTGGTCTGAGTCATGCTACATCCATAATGCACCAGAATTTGTTGGGTTTCCAAGGAATTATTGGGTTTATGCCTTGTATCTATTGGTTTACTAAATGAGACTTCCCAAACCTAATGCACCCAAAAAATGTGCCTATGTCAAAGTAGATTCCCCTGTTCATGTCTCATACATCTTGTTGGTTTTTCATAAGTTTGTAATAAGCCAACACTCAGTTGGGAAAGTTTTAGGCGAGTCGAGAACTAGTAGAATCAAACTAGCCCTTATTGTGCAAGTTTTTGAGTTAGTGTGATAAATATCCTATTTGGTGCACTCACTCCAATGGATTCTAGTGCATAATATTGAAGGAGTTTGTTCATCCAATTCCCATGGTCGAGATTTCCATCCAAGAGAAAAATGACAGAGAAGATAAAATTTGTCATAGCTTAGATGTTTGACCTTCCAACTTCTATTTTTGTTGAGAATTCACTACACTAAAATTTTACTTGTATAAACATGCAAGGGATGTTAGATGAACCCGATTAGGAGCCAAAGTATAACTCATTGGATAATATATGAACAAAAATAGGATCCAAAGTTTAACTAGTGTCATGTTAAATGTGCACTAAAGAGGTGTAGTTAAAAGATAGTTTGGGGAATCTACTTATGTTTTCCAACAAATTTTTGAATTTAAAGTGTTGTTTACAAATATTTTGTGTAATGTTTAGGTGCATTGTATTTGCTTATTTTATACATTAAATTATAATTCTAACTTTAAAGACTAGAAAATATATACATTCTTAAAACCTTCTCAAGTCACAATCTAGAAGCACTTTTCTATGGTAAAGTCATGTCTAAAGATTGGATACATTTTGAATTTTGAGAATATTTTGCATCAAGAGAAACAAGGTTCTCTTACAACCTAGGATAAAAGAGATTTGTCACAACTTAACGTGCATGACACTAATAAATTAAAATATAAAATGACATCCAACATCTAATGTCAAGAAAAGGGAAAAAACATTATAATAAAAATTAAATAAACAAACATAGATAGATCTTAACCCCAAATATTTTTAGGGTTAACCTTGACTCGGGAATGAGTCAAAGGTGGTTGAGGTCTAACACATAGTCTTTGGGAACATGGTTTTTTGTATCCCATGGTATTTTTCCATGGTATTGATGGACAATGGTATTTGGTGGCCCATGGTATTGTCCCATAATATTGCATGTAAAGAAGCATTTATAAGGACTGAGGAGGCTCCATTATAAAGTGGCTTGGAGGTGAGCGGTGGCTAGCTCACTTGACTCGATTTGGATGGTTTATGTCAAGGGAGATAATATATCTATTAATGTGGTTTTTATTGATTTTGGGGTTTCCACGTAAGCATTTTGTGTCTATATTAAATTTGTTTCTATGTATAATTTTGTTCTCTCGTATATTATTTAATGATGCTTGTTAAAATACTAAGAAATGGTATCAAATCCATGGTTTGGAATATAATTGTGCTCATTGTGTTGTACCTGGTTTTTTGAATTAATTGTGGGGTTCATGTTCGGTGGTACCTAACACCCAAACAATATTTTTGGGTTTCTAGTTAGAATGCAATTTCCTCGGGTGCTATAAGCACAAGGTATCCCTCTTATGCATAGGGAAAGGATGTTGCATCAAGTGTGTAATGAACCACTGGGTAGGTACGAGGGTGGAAGGTGTACCCGCATCCTAACTTGATGTGGATCAGAGAGGTTGTGTCTTCGATTGTGGGAGAAATGTGATATTGTTTAATATCGGTTTTGGGACCAATATTGTTGAACCATGTATGTGAAGATAATTCCTAGAAAACTGATGGTTACAACGACTGAGGACCCATGTAATCCGGTATATGGATTCTTTTATATGGACGTCAATGACAAGGTTGGATGTAGGTACAAAAGGAGCATGAAAAAAGGAATAATAAATTGAGCATGGTAAAGAAATAGGATGAAGCAACAGATGGTGATGGTGACGTAGTCACCATGAAGGAAAGATGCAAAAAAAATTAATGGAGCAGTTTCCATGTAAATGGGAATATGGTTGTAAGACTTGGTAAGGCATGCACACCCATTGTAAATCACTGAAAAGTTGGGATATATACCTAGGTGATAGGGGGTGTATGTGATATCCCCAAATAAAGCTTAAAAGGGGGATTTTTAGGGTTAACCTTGACCCAAGAATGAGTCAAAGGTGGTTGAGTTCTAGCACATAGTTATTGGGCACATAGTTTTTTGTAGCCCATGGTATTTTCCCAAGTTATTGGTGGCCCATGGTATTGTCCCATGGTATTATGTGTAAATAATCCTTTATAAGGATTGAGGAGGATCCATTGTAAATTGACCTGGAGGTGAGTAGTGGCTAGCTCACTTGGCTCAACTTGGCCGGTTTAAGTTAAGGGAGATAATAGATCTATTTGGGTGGTTTTTACTAGTTTTGGTTTTTCCACGTAAGCATTGTGTGTCTATATTAAATGTGTTTCTATATGGATTTGTGTTCTCTCATTATAAATTATATGTATGCTCGTATATATCCTAAGAAATATTTCAAGTGGTTGGGTTTTTCTAATCTATATCAACAATTAATAGATCTAACAATTATTATGGATCCATGCTAGTAGTATTAGAGAAATGTATTAAATTCATAGGACACCTTGTTGTAATGAAGTCATAGTCTAAATACTATAGAAATTATATCTCAAAATTTTAAACAATTTGGTATTGAAGAAAATTTGATGCCTTCAATTTGTTTTACAATCTTGAAATGTCTTATGTCCCAGGCCCCAAATGATCCCTTCATTTAAATTCTACTTTGTCCCATCCCAACTCCCTAGACCCCTTTGGTTCACCACATTGGAAATCATTACTTAGTTGACCCACCCATTATTAGTTTTTTTAAAGTTCAGAGGTACTTCTTGTTATGGAGAAAATATTCCTATGGCTTGGGGTATATCACGACAAATAGAGTGACACCATAAATCAACTCTAATCTCAAGTATGCCATATGAATCTAAAATTATAACCGCAAAGGATAGGGACCGTACCTTAACCAAATGTTCAAAGAAGACCACCTTTGAGTTTTCGATCCAATGCTTTCTACCTACAACTTGTCCTCAACAACAAATTTATCCAAGCATATAATATGTATGTAAAATGATAGCATATAATCTAGCATAATCCATTGAACATGTATAAATCTAATATACCCATGAAAATTAGTATAAACATTTGCACATGAATTTGGAGAGAAAAATACTATTTCTATTAATTCAAAAACAAAAGCACAAAGTGAAAACCTATGTTGGTGATTCATCGAAACTGAGAAACCAAGTTCCTCCACCTAGGCCTCCACTACTTCAATCCTCCATGCAAAGGAAAGCTCACAAAAACAATGGAGAGCTTGGGAAATGGACATAAATGGTTCAATAAACAAGGATAAAGGGATGCAGGCTCAAGGCAATGGCAATGGGGAAACGTTTCACTATAGTTTCCTCTCAAACTTTATCCTCCTTCAATGCTTCACAATGGCTCAATATATAGCCCTCAAATGGGAAACAGAGGGTCGAATCAGAGCGTATTACAACATATGGAAGGTCACAGATCGTAACCATCGTGACTTATCATGGAAAATTTGAAATATTTTTTAATTTTGAGCACACAACCAGATGTTCATAGGTGATAGTGGAGCAAGATACATATACGCGCATTACATAACTGGTGACCTATGTGTATTAATGAAACTAAGGTTTTTAGGGTTTCACTAAACCATCAAGAATTTACTGAGCAAGGGGGATGCAATGAATTTGCAGAGGGACAAAGGTGGTCCATCAAGGCATGATGCATAAGGCATGACAAGTCATGCGATAACACTTCTGCACCATGTTCCTGAAAGTTTTTCATGAACCCCAACCCGGTTACAAGCCTTTAGGCTTCTCTCCATAGTTTTATGCCCAAGCCCTCTATGCACAAATATTAATCAAATTTTGACCGAAACTAAAACAAATGAAGTTATTTTTCCTAAATTAAACAATTTAGAAATTTATCTTTTTCATCAAAATTTCAAACTCAGAAATTTTCAGACATTCAAACACACATGAAAATGACAGTTGTTTTTTACCAATGGTCTAGATTCCAAGTTAAAAACCCTAAGGGAAAACCTTTTTTTGAGTGAGAGAGATTTATTATTTTCTTTAGTAAAATAAAGAAATTAAATCAACAGTACTTATCAGAATTTATGTCTTGTAATTTGAACTGGCCAAATGTTGAATATTTCCACCTCAAAATTCGTGCCAAAGGATGCCTCAAAATTTGTGTCAATTCTGCTTGTACAAACATAATTAAATTCTATACTTCACCTCAAAGTTTGAGTCGAATGTACTTTTGTCCAATCATATAAAAAACTATGCCCTTCTGTACTATTGTACACATTCTCAAATTATGGGTTGTACCTTGATTTCTATTCCCATCCGTACTTTACGGATTTCTAGAAATATGAGCAGAAATTAATGTTGTATGGATTCTTGATTTAGTGTTGCTGTACGGAAATATTCTCCTCAAAATTTGTTCCATACTTCTCCTTGAAATTTGTGCCAAAATTCTTCTTGAATTTTGTGCCCAAATTTATTTTCTTTTTCTCTCTCCTGTTGGTTAAGAAATGTCTTCAAAACCCTCACTCTCTCTTTGTCTTCCTCTCTTCAAAAATCTCTTTTGGAAATGATCACAATGAATGATTGAATGCCTTGCCCTAGCCATTTTTGTTCATGGTAACTTCCCTTGTCAATCTAATGGTCAAGATTAGATTAGATGAAGGGTTCACATTAAATGCTCCATTAATTATTAATTAAATGACATTTAGTGCACGTCATGTCATTTAATAAAGTTCGGAACCCCTTTCTATTTAATCACTCACTTAACTTAATTTAAATGTGAACTTAGGAAAAACATGAATTATCTTTTTTTTTAAAGTCACTTTAAAAATATAAAGTACTTCTCACTTCATTAAATGCACATTGACTAGGAGTCACAACTTTAAGTGTCCTTGTCCACCCTAAGGTAAGTCTAGTTGAACAAACACTTCCTAGGTAACTTTTCAACACTCCCTCTTACCAAGGAAGGTGTTTTTCACCACTCCCAACTTATCTATGAAGTAGACATGCTTCCCTCTACCTAAAAAATTCGTGAGAATGTCAGCCACCCACTCATCTGTAGATACATACTGCAACTGAACAAACCCTCTCTGAACATAGTATCTGATAAAGTGATATCTGATCTCTATGTGCTTCGATTTGTCATGAAATTCTGGATTCTTAGAGAGCTTGATGCAATTCTAATTATCACACTGTATAACTGTAGGACTCAGTTCCTGACCAAATAACTCCACCATCATCTTGTGAAGCCACAAAGCCTCACAACTAGCCTGACTGGCTTCCATATACTTAGCCTCAATAGAACTCAATGACATGGACTTTTGCTTCATGCTGAACCATGACACAACTGTCAAGCCCAAGCTGAAGCAACAACCAGAAGTTATCTTCCGGTCCGAAACAATACCTACCCAATATGAATATACAAAGCCAACTAATCCCACTCCATTGGATCTCCTATAATCCAATCCATAATCAATTGTACCTACTAGATATCTGAAGATGTGTTTTGCAACAGTCCAATGCACTTTCCTGGGATCCACCATGACCTGACTGAGAGTGTTCACTACAAAAATCATATATGGTATGGTGTTGACCAGATACATCAATGAACCAATCAACTGACGATACATATTAGGGTCCACCAACTCTCCCTCAGAAGTATGAAGATTCGTTTAGTTGGTGATCATGGGTGTAGACATGGGCCTGCAATTTCCAAAATATCTTTAGAACATGTGCAACATATTTTCCTTTCCACAGGAAAACATTTCCATCCTCCTATAAAACCTCCATCCCCAAATAGTAATGCATCAGTCCAAGCCCAGTCATCTCGAACTCTGAAGCAATATCCTTCTTGCAAGCATCAATGAGGTGCTCTTCCCTAGTAATGAACAAGTCATCAACATATAGCATAAGAATAAGTGGAACACCACCAACCATAATGTAGTATAGGTTGGGATCTGCTTCACTCTTCTGAAACCCAATCGAAAGCAAGTAGGAATACCAAGCCCGAGGGGCTTGCTTTAGACCATACAAGGCATTTTTTAGCCTACAAACATGATAATCTCTCTCATACACCTCAAATCCCTGTGGCTGCTCCAGATACACCTCCTCCTATAGAATACCATTGAGAAAATCAATCTTCACATCCATATGATGGATCTTCCAACCCATCTCTACCACGACGGAGATCACTTCCCTAATCGAAGAAAATATGGTCACTGGTACAAAGGTATCATCATAGTCAACTCCCTCAACCTGTGAGAACCCACACGCAACAAAATGAGCTTTGAAATTCTCAATACTACCATTTGCAACATTCTTTATCTTGTAAATCCACTTGGAAGTCACAACTTACTTCCCCTCTGGTCTCGGAACCACTTCCCACACTCCATTCTTCATGATGGATTTGTACTCTTCCATCATGGAATCTCTCCAAACTTGGTGTACGAAATCCTCCTCAAAAGTGGTAGGAATAGTGTCACACAAGCTAGTTCCTTGTGCCATATAGCTGGAGAATCTATCCAGTGCCCTGCTCTCTCTAACCTCCCTCTTGGGTGGTCCAACTGACTCATCTGCTTCCTTCATCAACACCTTAAGCCAACTTGGCTTTCTCTTCCTAGAGGAATCATCCTGTCTCATATTCTCCTCTACCTCCTCATCAGACACATGTCTCCTTGAAGAAGTACCAACAACCTGAGAACTTGTCCCTAGTGAACCTAAACTTATACCACTAGAACTCAAATCACATGAAGGTGTCACCTATGAACTTGTGATTCGTGAACCGATCCATGTACCAAAAGTACCTGTGGACTGAGCCCCTGAAACCGAAGAACCTGTAACCTGTAACCCAATCACACTTGAAACCGATGACCCTGTACTCCGACTCGGTGAACTGTGAACTGTCACCTGTGGAGTACTCTGCTGCTCCTCCATATCAGAATCTAGAGACCTCCTAAAGGATTTATCCTCCTCAAGCTTCACCTCCCTTCTCACCACAAATTTCCTCTGCGTAGGAAGGTATATGTGAAAATCCTTTGATGTCTCGTCATAACCAACAAAAAAAACCCACTCACATGTAGCCTCCAATTTTGTCCTTTACTCAGAAGGGACATGTGAGTATGTAAGGAAACCAAAAATTTGAAAGTGACCTATCTCAAGAACTTTCCCTATAAACATATCCTCAGGAGTTTTGCACCCCAATGCACAATGCATACTCTTGTTCAAAACATAAACAATATTACTATAGGCCTCTTCCCATAGAAATAAATGAAGACTCTGATCATGTAGCATGGCTCTAGTTGCACCCACTATCGAACGGTTCTTCTTTTCAGCCACTCCATTATGCTGTGGAGTGTAAGGAACTGTCAATTGCCTGTTATCCCCTCCTTCCAGCAATACTCATCGAATGGATGGGAATTATACTCACCCCCATTGTCTGACCAAAGTACCTTGATCTTATTTCAAGTCTAGTTCTCCATAAGAGATTTGAACTCTTGGAACCGAAGCAAGAGTTCCTCTGATCTCTTGCTTCTAAGGAAATAGATCGAGGTCTTCATGGAAAATTCATCGATGAATGTGACATAATAATTGAATCCTATCAAATAGGTAGATGACATGGGACCACACAAATCAAAATGTATTAGCTAAAGCACTCCCTCTGGTCTGGAATTACTGTTCGGAAAAGAAGTCTTGGTGTACTTTCCCAAAGAAAACCATCTACAAACACCACTCGACTCTGTGTTGAACTCTCGCATACCAGTTGTCATATCACTCAGCATCCTCAAATATCGATGGTGAAGGTGAGACATCGTCCTATTCCATAACTCACACCACTCACTGCTACTATGAGTGTGTGATAATGCATGATGTGGCTCCAAGAGAAGCTTGTACAGTTTCCCGCATATGACTCCAATCGTCCGTGAATCAGATGGACGTGCTGCCTTGGGAAAGATGTGAACTTTCACATCAGGGAAATATACATCGAATCCTCTATCCTCAATCATGGAAACTGAAACAAGGTTCTTCTTGATCCCAGGGACATACAGTTCATCCCTAAGATACATAGGCTGCATGGACTCCCTATCAAAATGGACAGTCCCACACCCAACTGTGCTCACCAATGTGTCATATCCCAATACAACCTCTAACTCCAAGTATGTCTTTGACATATATGAAAACATATCATGATCACTTGTCATTTGACTCGAATCTCCACTATCAATGTACCAAGTGGAGGAAGTAGTGGAGGCACTCAACGAATGCCTAATAATCATGGAATGCTCCATGTTGCCCTGAAATTCCCTATTGGTGATATAAGATGCTATCTCAACAATAACACCTGCAAAGAGATAAAATTCTCTCTCAAATATCGCAACAAACTCATCAATCTCTGTTGAAGATGTTGTCTGTTGTTTATTCTTATTCTTGTTTGGACACTGTCAAACATAGTGTCCCATCTTCTGACATGCAAAGCATTTCACTTTGCTCATGTCTTTCTTCTCCCCATCATGTTGTTTGGCTCCATCCTTGGAACCCTTATTGAACTTGTTCTTCTTCTTTCCCTTCGCGGCTAATTCAACATTCTCCTCCTTGTCCATATGATGTGATCAACTTTCCTATAAGTAACCTCTCTGTGTCTACTCTTGTGTGAGATAATCCCACAATCGATCCCATGTGGGCATGTTCTCCCTACCAATGATAGTCTACACAAACAAGGTCCACTATTGAGTCACACCATTTAGTATTGTACGCACCATGTCAACATTCCCCATCACCTCACCTACAACTACAAGCTCATCTCTTACCTGTGTGACCTTGGTAAGATATTAATCCATGCCTTCCCCTTTACCCATGTGCACACTCTTCAACTTCTCCCTCAATACCATCTTCATGTTTTCATTTGAACTCTAGTAAATATTTGTTAAAGTTTTCCACATATTAAATGCATGATTTTTTGTTGAAATGTGAGGGATTACATGATCCTTCATGGCATCAAGTATCACCCTCCTTTCCCTCACATCCCTTTTCATGAAAGTTTGATTATCTATTGCATCAGCAGGTACTACTACATGATTAGATGTTGTACTATGAGCTATATCACATAGTTCATTTTCTTCAAGTACCAAGCTAATTCTACCCTTCCATGTGTTGAAATATTGTAACTTTGAAGAATATTCTATATGTATCTTTTTGTCTCGATAGTCCTACCTAGAGAACCACTTGTATTACTTTGTACCCCGATGCTTCTAATCGGAAGAACTAATAAGAGTCATGAGGTAGTCCCCTCTAATTGTAAAGGTGGGTCATCAGCACCCCGGTGTGGTTACTTGAGCCTACATGTGTAAATCGAGCCTACATGATTTAACTCGAGCCTACATGTCCAATGAGTTAACTTAAGTAAACGGATGAATATAAATAGAGGTGTAGTGCTCCTCATTTGTGACACACACACTCTCACTTGTGTAGCGCATTAGTGGAGAAGAGAAGTAGCTGGAGAAGGAGGAGGATTAGGCTTTGATCTCCTTACTGGTTTTATCTTTTATCCTTTTGGGGCATCTATATTGAGGAATATTTTGCTGGGTTTTCCCAGGATAAATCTTTGTGTTCCTTTTGTATGGTTGTTCTTGTCTATCTTTCAGTGATCTTGTTTATATGCTTTTGTTATGAAAATGAAATGAAATACTAATGTATTAGCTAAACATATGGAAATTTAACATGGTATCATAGCTAACCTAAGAAGAAGACATTGTGCAGCTACAGAATCTAGGGCTTCTTACTTTTTGGGTCTCTCTCCACAATCCATCCGCAAAAGTATGCTAGGCTGACTCTCCATTGAAGGGCGCATCTCGATTTCGAGCATTTTCAGTTTTCGATGCAGAAATTAGGGCTTTCTACAGAAGAGGAATTTTTGAGTGAGACCAGCATAGGATTGTTCTCCTCATCAAAACCGAAGTTTAGAGACCTGTATCAAGTAATTTGGTTGGGTGAAACTCTGGGAAAGTCAAACCCTAGTTTGACCCCTAGCTAGAAAAACCCTAAGTACTAAAACGGATAAGTTTTGGTACATTCACTATATCTAGAGATTGGTGAAGGCGCAGGGGATGAAAATTTCAAGGGCCTAAGAAAAAATCCTTATGTACACTGTGTCCAAATTTCAGCCTCATATTCGCTATATTCTAGGAGATATTATCCCTCCAATTTAGGGTTCTAACCTCTTCCAGAATTCATCCCTAAACAGGACACTTGGGGAGAACTGAAATATCTTGGGCTAAATAGGTCCAAATTGAATTCATAAAGATTTTCTAGAAATGGAATGGACTTTAATTTTAGTGTTCCAAATATTAGACTCAGAATATGAACCAGTGACATGTGGCATGCTGTACAACTTCGCTATTTTGAACAGTCCTGTAACAGGTCACCTTGGGAAAAGGATCATAAATCCCAAATGGTAAAACAAATTCTGATGAAACCTATGGTTTTGGATCAGGGACACGTGAGGTTACCTTCTTGAGAAATTTTATACAGATAGGATCATTAATTTCGGAGATATCACAGAAACAGTAACAGGAATTTCTGCAGAAGAAATTGGAAATCTAGGGCTTCCTGTTCCGGGAGCTTCCCTCCACTGTTTTTAGAAAAGGAGTACATTGGACAGCCCCATTTGAAGAGATATATATGTATATCCAATCATATCTTAAAGATTCCAATTTTTTAAAATTAGGGTTTCTGTGACAAACCCTAGATCAGCGAGCTTTGGAACCAAGATGGACACCTCAAATCGGTAAGATCTAATCCTTTGCTATTTTCATTTGAGGTTCTCATTTCAAAGTGATCTATCACATCAGCTTGATGATAAGCTTGGAGAAGTTGAAAAATTCCAAGCCTATAAGTATATGATCTCTCTAAAGAAAATGGTTTGGACACCTACATGAGTATAGAGGTTCCAGTTCCAGAGGGAGATGAGGCTAGAAGCCTTACACAAGAAGAACTTGGTCAAGGCCAAAAAGATCATTGCTGATTCAGCCATGAATCAACTTGTACCACAAGTGTCTCCCTAAAGACACTGAATATGTTTGATTCCTTGACCAAGCTATTTGAATATAAGAACTTAAATCAAAAGATGGATTTGAGAAAACAGTTGAAGAATGTGAAGATCCAGAATGCAGAACAACTTGAAGCGGTAGAAGAAGAAGTGGAGAATGCATAAGTGGTGATAGCCACCTTGAATGGCCTCCCAAGATCATGGGATTCATTCATGCAAAGAATGTGTGCCAGAAGGAAGTAATTACTTTCAACAGACTTTGGGAAGAATAAGAAGCTCATCTCATAAGAAGAGAAGAAGAAAGATGGAAGCAATTGAAGATCAAGCTCTCACCATTCAAAGAAGATCCCTCAAGCGATGAGGAATATGAAGAACTCAATTCTTAAAGAACCTCTTATCCATCTTATCATCTGGATAAGAAATGATGATTTCATGAATGAAGAAGATGATGAAGCAGAATGATCAAGAAGGAGTCTACCCACGAAACAAACAAAAGATAAGTAATCAATTGTCATTTAATGATATTGTTTTGTTATGCATTTGATTATATTTAGTTGATGTGTTATGCATGATAGATTGTTTGCATTAATGACTATATACTACTAATATGCATGTGATGGGTAAGTAGCTCATGGTGTGATACAACTCTCCATTGCTACTTATCAAACCTCTTTGCTGACATATTGGATTAGTGCACAATCTCAATAATGTCATGGTGGAGATGGAAGGCATCTAGAAAGTTTATGTGAGATATGGATGAATGTTGTATTGACTAAATAGTTGCATGATGCATAAGAATTTTTCGTTATGCATATGTTTTATGAAATAGTTCTAACCATGCAACTGGTGCATTTGAATTGTAGGAAAGGTCATGTACAACCTCCTACAAGAAAAGAAGGATGAGACTTGTTCCGAAGAACAAGTGATGACAATTCAAGATTCACTCCAATAAACATGAATCTGAATCTCCCAGGGTCAGAGACACCATGATGGAAGAAATAGCTTCAAAGAGTGGTAGATCCACCTTGAAGGATGAAGACCACCATGGGTACAAGAGATAACTCAAGATGAAGAAAAGAATGCTATGAAAGAAGCTATGATCAAAGAATAACAGTTGATCATGGGGAATGATGTATACGATATGATGGAACAAGTGTACAAAGCAAGGTTCATGATTCTCCCCAGAAAGAATAGACTATGACATGACATACTCTATTGACCAGTATATATCAAGCATAGAACCACCTATACAGAATGAAGAGGGAAGATGATACTCCACTTCAGGGGGAGTGACTACATAAAATTATATCTGAGTTCGACATGGTACGACATGATGGATAGCTTTGTGATGGATCGAGACTTTACCAAGATTAAAGTGGGTTCCAACCTTCAAGGTTGAATGTAGAAGACTAGGATATGTTGATGACCTGAGAAGACAAACTCATAGAAGATGTTATGATACTAGATTGATGTTTGGGATATAGTACTCAAACCAGAAAGCAAGAATGTGGTATCTTCCAAATGGATTTGCAAGATAAGATATGTTGCTGATAGAAGTAAGGTAAGAGTTGTGGCTAGAGGTTTCTATCAGAAAGAGGGAATTAATTATAAAGAGACACTTACTCCAGGAAGCAAGGTACACTTCCTTCAAAACTATCATGGTAGTTTCTTCCATGATGAAGTAAAGACAAGCCTTCCTTAATGGTATGATTGAGGAAGAGTTTTACATCAAATAGTCACGAGGATTTGAAGTTGAAGACAGATGGAATCAAGTATGCAAGTTGAAGAAGGCCCTCTATGGCCTGAAGCAAGCTCCCAGAGCTTGGTATGGAAGAATATATAGTTTCTTGATGAGCATATGCTTTTCCAAGAGTAAAGTCGATCCTAACATTTCCTACAAGGTTGTAGAAGATGTACTTGTCATTCTATTACTATATGTGGTTGAATTATTCTTGACAGGGAATGAGAAACAGATCATGGAAAGCAAGAAGAAACTAGCAGAATAATTTGAGATGAAAGACCTTGGGTTAATGCATTATTTCCTAGTTCTGGAAGTATGGCAAAGTTCAGAAGGAATCTTTCTCAACCAGGGAAAGTATGTGGTAGAGATATTAAAGAGATTCAATATGTTGGAATGCAAAGTCATGGCCACACCCATGGACTCCAACCTGAAGCTGTTAGCTAATGAATCATTAGAGTTAGTGGATGTGACTCACTGCAGACAGATCATTGAGTCATTGATGTACTTAACAAATACCAGACCAGACATTTGTTTTGTTGTGAACACCTTAAGTCAATATCTTGTTCAACCAAGACGGGTTCACCTAGTATCTGCAAAACATGTGATGAGATATTTGAAAGGGACTATAGACTTTGGTCTTTACTATGATGGTAGCCATGAGTATAGATTGTATGGCTACACAGATGCAGATTTGGCTGGAAGTATCTCAGACAAGAAAAGCACATCAGGTGGATTCTTTTGTTTGAGGTCTGCTATGAGTTCATGGTTTAGCAGGAAACAGTCCAGTGTTTCTCTTAGCACGGTTGAAGTAGAATACATAGCAGATTGCTCTACTAAGTTGTGAAGCCATATGGCTTCAGAAGCTGATATTAGGTCTCTTTGACCTGAAGATGGACACTACAATGATTCTATGTGATAAACACAGTTGTGATGACAAAGAACCCTGTGTTCCGACGTAACACGTAGAAATCCGGTATTTCTACATACAAGATAAGATGTAGATGATGATACTGTAGATGCAGATGATGGTGATTCAGTATTTCTATACTGAATATAGAGATGATGATGTTTCAGTATTCTCATACTGAAGATATAGATGATGATGATTTCAGTATTCCCATACTGAAGATATAGATGATATTTCAGTATTTACATACTGTAGATACAGATGATGGTGATTCAGTATTTGTATACTGAAGATATAGATGATGATGCTTTCAGTATTCACATACTGGAGATACATATGGTGATATTTTAGTATTCACATACTGAAGATGTAGATGATGATGGTTTGGATGATGATGTATTGACGAAGCCCTTGCCTTGAGTAGAGTTCGAACACTTTTGAGACAAGATTGGTGTGGTTCGAAAAGATCTTCCCCGGAAGGGGGAGTAGTGATGTTGCAATGGGATTGTATCATCCCTGGGCACTTTCCCTAAAGTGATCCGGAGACCTCGGTCTTCGAGAATGAAGAGGGATTGTATCATCCCAGGACATCTGTCCACAATAGATCCAGTGACCTTGGTCCTCGAGAACGTGGTGGGATTGTATCATCCCTGGGCACTTTCCCTAAAGTGATTCGGAGACCTCGGTCTTCGAGAATGAAGAGGGATTGTATCATCCTAGGACATCCATCCATAATAGATCCAGTGACTTCGGTCCTCAAGAATGTGGTAGGATTGCATCATCCTTGGACATCCTCCTAAAGTGATTGGGACTGATTCTCCCATAATCAATCCGGTGGCTTCGGTCCTTGAGAATGTGGTAGGATTGCATCATCCTTGGACATAGTCCTAAAGTGATTGGGACTGATTCTCCCATAATCAATCCGGTGGCTTCGGTCCTTGAGAATGTGGTAGGATTGCATCATCCTTGGACATAGTCCTAAAGTGATAGGGACTGATTCTCCTATAATCAATCCGGTGTCTTTCGTCCTCGAGAATGTGGTAGGATTGCATCATTCTTAGACATAGTCCTAAAGTGATAGGGATTGATTCTCCTGTAATCAATCCGGTGGCTTCGGTCCTCGAGAATGTGGTAGGATTGCATCATCCTTGGACATAGTCCTAAAGTGATAGGGACTGATTCTCCCGTAATCAATCCGGTGGCTTTGGTCCTCGAGAATGTGGCAGGATTGCATCGTCCTTGGACTTAGTCCTAAAGTGATAGGGACTGATTCTCCCGTAATCAATCCGGTAACTTCGTTTGTCGAGAATGTGGTGGGATTGTATCATCCCTGGACTTTAAGTCCAAAAGTGATCCAAAGACTTTTTGTCTTTGAGTTGTTGATTGTAGGTTGTTGTTGATGATGATGATGTCGTACTGATCGAAATATCAGAGTATGATGATGATGACGTACTGATCGAAAGATCAGAGTATGATGATGATGACATACTAATCGAAAGATCAGAGTATGATGATGACGATGTACTGATCTAAAAGATAAGAGTATGATGATGACGCAATATGATTATGATGTTTCTAATCGAAAGATCAGAGTATGTTGATGATGTTTTTGATCGAAAGATCAGAGTATGATGATGATGTTTCTGATCGAAAGATCAGAATTTGATGATGATTATGATCGACAGATCAAAATATGATGATGATGATGTTGCTGCTGATCGAAAGGGCAAAGTGTTGATGATGATATTGCTGATCGAGAGGTCAAAGTACTGAAGATGTTGCTGCTGATCGAAAGGTCAAGGTGCTGAAGATGTTGTTGCTGATCGAAAAGTCAAAGTGTTGAAGATGTTGCTAATCGAAAGGTCAAAATGATGAAGATGTTGTTGCTGATCGAAAGGTCCAAGTGCTGAAGATGTCGTTGCTAATTGAAAGATCAAAATGCTGAAGATGTTGCGGATCAAAGACTGAAGATGTTGCTGATGATGAAGACTGAAGATTGAAGATGAAGACTGCATAATGTTGAAAAGCTTCCAATGATTTATAGATGTGTTACCTTGTTGATGTTGATGATGTCCCCTATCTCTACTCTTGTTGTTGTTGATGTTGCTGTAGAATACCCTTCTCGTTAAAGGGGAGTGTTGAAATATTGTAACTTCGAAGAATATTCTATATGTATCTTTTTGTGGCCCCCGATGGTCCTACCGAGAGAACCACTTGTATTACATTGTACCCTGATGCTCCTAATCGAAAGAACTAATAAGAGTCATGATGTAGTCCCCTCTAATTGTAAAGGTGGGTCATCAGCACCCCAATGTGGTTACTTGAGCCTACATGTGTAACTCGAGCCTACATGTCAAATGAGTTAACTTAAGTAAACGGATGAATATAAATAGAGGTGTAGTGCTCCTCATTTGTGACACACACACTCTCACTTGTGTAGCACATTAGTGGAGAAGAGAAGTAGCTGGAGAAGGAGGAGGATCAGGCTTTGATCTCCTTGCTAGTTTTATCTTTTATCTTTTTGGGGCATCTATATTGAGGAAGCTTTTGCTGGGTTTTTTCCTTTAGGGTTTTCCTAGGATAAATCTTTGTGTTCCTTTTGTATGGTTGTGCTTGTCTATCTTTCAGTGATCCTGTTTATATGCTTTTTTTATGAAAATGAAATGAAATACTAATGTCTTAGCTAATCATATGGAAATTTAACACCATGGGCTAAAATTTGCAGCCCCATGTAACTTGTCCTCAACTCTAAGACCAAATACCATGGCTACAACCTGTAACTTCAAGAAATTTGTTCAAGAATTTCTTTTCTCCAAACCCCTATTTTTTTAATGTTCAAATTCTGAATCTTTAAAGTGCTCTGATACCATGAACGTTTTTCATGAACCCCAACCCAGTTTCAAGCCTTTAGGCTTCTCTGCATAGTTTAGTGCCCAAGCCATATATGCACAAATTTTAATCAAAATTTGACTGAAACTGAAACACATGAAGTTCTTTTTCATAAATTAAACAATTCAGAAATTTATCTTTTTCATGAAAATTTCAAGCTCAAAAATTTTCAGACATTCAAACACACATGAAAATGACACAGTTATTTTTTACCAATGGTCCGGGATAAAACCCCTAAGGGAAAATTTGTTTTAGAGTGAGAGAGATTTGTTATTTTCTTCAGTAAAATCCAGAAATTAAATCAACAGTACTTATTAGAATTTCTATCTCAAAATTTAAACTCAATTGCTGAATTTTTCCATCTCAAAATTCATGCCAAAGGCTGCCTCAAAATTCATGTCAATTCTATCTGTACAGACATAATTAAATTATGTACTTCACCTTCAAATATGAGTCAAACATACTACAATTCAATCACCTAGAAAATTGTGCTCATACATACTGTTGTAAGAATTCTCAAATTCTAGGTTGTACCTCGATTTTTGTGCCCATCCGTATTGTACGGATTTATAGAAATATGAGCAGAAATTAATGTTGTATGGATTCTCTATTTTAGCACTGTTGTATGAAAATATTCTTTTCAAAATTCGTGCCATACTTCTCCTTGAAAGTTGTGCCAAAATTCTTCTCGAATTTTGTGCCCAAATTTATTTTTCTATTTCTCTCTCTTGTCGGTTAAGAAATCTCTTCAAAACCCTCACTCTCTTTCTCTTCCTCTCTCCAAGATTCTCTTTTGGAAATGATCACAATGAATGATTGAATTCCTTGCCCTAGCCCTTTTTCGTCATGGTAACTTCCCTTGTCAATCTAATGGCCAAGATTAGATTAGATGAAGGGTTCACATTAAATGCTCCATTAATTATTAATTAAATGACATTTAGTGCACCTCATGTCATTTAATAAATTTAGATCAACCCTTTTCTATTTAATCACTCACTTAACTTAATTTAAATGTGAACTTAGGAAAAACATGACTTAGCCTTTTTAATAAAGTTACTTTAAAAATATAAAGTACTTCTCACTTCATTAAATGCACATTGACTAGGAGTCACAAATTTAAGTGTCATTGTCCACCCCAAGGAAAGTCTACGTGGACAAACACTTCCCAGGTAACTTTTCAACAGTTCCTAGGTGTAGGGATCCAAGTACATGAGGTCTCATTAATGACATAAAGTGACTTTATTAAATGCATCTGTAAAGTACTTTATGAAAGTGACATTTTAATATTAAAGTGAATTGTAATTTATATGATTAAAGTGTACTTTTTATTATTTTAGGGTTAAAGTGACTTTTCGAAATACGTGATTTTTATATAGTCATGACTTAAGTGATTTAAGTCATCTTGAGATTAAATCATAACTTTAGATCTTGTGGCCATAGAATATGAAAAGACAATATTTTCCCTAATAAAATAATAAAAGGAATTTCATGAGACTCATTTGGCGCATATTCCAAGAGAGGTTGAGTTAGTAAAGAGAGGGAAAGAGACAATAGCAAAAGGAGGCAGGAGTTCCAATAGGAGGGCACATTTTCCAAAGGAAGAGCATGCATCCTAAGGCTGGAAATGAGGGCATACACTTCTAGGCGTCCTAAGCATTAATGGTGTTCACATAATTGTGATAGTGAGCATGTTTTTTGAGGTAGGGAGAGGGCACACTTTACTAAGTTTGGGAGGCACATTTCCCAAGAAAATTTACATCGGTCCAGACAATAGCTATTTGGAGGTCATGCTATAGATTTCTTGTTGGGTTGGAGGTCATACAATCTAGCAGTGCCACAAATATTAACTGGTGGGCACAATTTACAAAGTGGTTTCCTGCTAAGTTGGAGGCTCTACAAGTTGTTCTCAGAAAAGGATAGAAGGATATAATTTTGGGTTTTACTGTTCACATTTTCTAAGAAGATTTTTACTATTGAAGGGAGGCCATACAAAGCTGTTCACATAAATCAATGAAGCTTGATTTTTTTAGATAAGTTTTATTGTATTTACTATTGCAAGTATAGTGTTGTTATATTGTTGTATTCTTTGTGAAATTATTTAGTCACACTCAATAAAGAAGATCTCTTATGAACGATTTTCCGCTTAGGGGGTTTTTCCAAGGTCTTAGACCAAAATCACCTTGTCTAATTTTTCATTATAGTATATTGTCATGATTTTATTTTGTTGCTAAAAATGTATTTAGTCCTATGTATTAGCATACAACCACATTAATTTTAATGCCAATGAATTGTGGTTTCTTTTTATGCATGTTAAAGACCAATATTAGAGTGTACTAAGAGTTTGACAAAATTTGCTAATGAATTTAATGGATAGGTTTCGATATTTTTAACACCCATCTCCATCGAACAACCCCCACTCCCTTGGCTTATCCAATATCCCACTATTCCCTCTTGTATTCCTAGAACTCCCCCTTAACACCCAACATTGACCAAACCCTTCTCTCATATTCCCCATGCTCCATCTATGTTCCCCTGATCTACCCCCATTCCATGTTGTCTACCTTTATCTAAAAAAAATCCTTTCACCCTCCCTATACCCTACCTGGATTCTATGACTTCCCTCAGCTTCAATTTAGCATCCCAATTCTCATCCCAACCCTATTTTCTTCACCTCGATCTCATGCCCCCAAATTCTTGTTCAAGCTTATCCAAGACCCAATTTCCCCCCCCATCTCTATCTTGAGTCCTCTGCTCCTATTTGACCCCATCTTGACCTATATCCCCACATAAATATGAGAATAATATGTCAACCTTGTAGAGAATTCTCTTTTAGGGGATGGGTTCTCTTGGTTTCTCCTCCAAGCTTTGATGTTAATTCTTTTCCAGTCAAGGATAGGTTACAGGGTATTGGAGGTAGCGACAAACAATGCAACTTCCATTTCTATAAAAAATCTCCATCTTCAACAAATATCTTTATTTAAGCAGTGTGGATTCAAACAATTTTGACAAGATTGGAGAGGGCCAAATTTGAAAATAGCAAGTAATATTCCATAGTGGAAGTCCTCTCAAACATGATTGTTAGAATAACATTAAAAATTATCATTCTAAAAAACTATTTATATAATTGAAATTTAGGAAAACCATTCTCTTCAACTCTCTCTTAATGATGTCACCTCATTGCATTAAAAATCAGGGTCTTTAAAACACGCAAAAAGAAATGCAAAGCCACAAAGTGTTGTTATAGCAAGAAATTAAATTTTAGAAACAAACTTTTTATTTTTGGGTACCTATGAAAGGGATGGAGAAGGATCCCCTAGTCACTGAGGTCAAAAAACTATCCCAAGAAAAAATTAATGAGAAACATCACAGGTGGGATAAGGAGCTAAATCTTTGAGTGTGAGGCTACTGCCATCTTTTTCTTTATATCCTTTGTACGAAAGCATTACTTTGCTTCATGATACCTTGGATTTGACATAACCTCAATCTTGATCAAGTTTGGGCTTGATCTAAAAGGATCATCTTCCTTCATTTTTAATTGCAAGGGGGTCATTTTATATCCCTCTGGGCAAAGGATGATTCTTATACCTAATGCAAAATATTGTTTTAGATGTTAATCTTACAAGACCTCAATTTAATGAGCTCAAGCAAGCTAGGGATGAGGTTACGACAACCAACAAGGATGAAAAATGGGTTACTATTCGTGATCTTATAGTAATTATTCAAGAGTCACCCCCTTGTAGTTGTTCTAGTCCTACGCCAACTAAATCACACATTTGTTTGGGAGGAGGGTTGTCTTATTTCTCCATTGCTTGTTGGAATTATAATAGTATGTTTGTATCTTCTATAGACATTTTTGATGATGTGCTTGTATCATGTGACTTGATTTTTCTTACTAAACCCCACACATCCAGCATGGGAGAGCTATCTTCTATCATGGGTTATCATTGGAATTTGTCTTATAGACATAGAACTCATCAATATATTGGTGTAAATGCATATAACAGTGTTTCTTGTCTTAGTTTTGTAAAGTATTATTAGTTAACTTTTACGGGCACACAAAATTTATGTGGATTTGAGTTCAAAGAAGTCCCCTCTATTTCAAGACCTTTTTTTGTTGTTTGCTACTTCCCTCTAGTGTTTTAAAACTTAACAATTCACAATGATTCCAATGAGGAATTAGAGAAATTTTTAGGTATAAAATAGGCCTACTAAAGTAAATAATAAAATAATAGTTAAACTAATAAATTGAATATTTATGAATTTTGGAGGAAAAGAGAAAAAAACTACATTTTTCTTCGTATTTTCAACATATCTCCCTGTTGTTTTATTCAAATTTCGAGTGGTAGCACTCAATATATGTCGAATTAAATTCCACATCCAACAAGTATGCACACTACATACTTTTAAGGGACCTCACCCCATGAAAAATGGGAAATACATTAAAAAAAAATGTTATTTTCAAAGTAACATTTTTTAATCTCTTTTTTCATGGGGTGGGGTCCCTCAAAAGTATGCAGTGTGGGTAATTGTTGGATGAAGAATTTAATTCCACATCCAACAATTTCTCTCACTTTAAATTTGAGTAAAACAACAAGGAGATATGTTACAAATACAAATTAAAAATGTAGTTTTTTTAATGTCAAATATGCCAAGTCAACCATTATGGAATCTTTCTTGAAATTCTATTGTCTCTTGATTTCAATGCTCTTTTTCTTATGATATGAATCATTTTATTATTAGGTGACTCATTTTCTTATGAGGCCCATTTTAGACCCCAAATTTGCTCTAATGACACCTTCCTTGCCTTGTAGCCATGCATTTCTTATTTCTCCACTTTGGGTGATTTTATTCAACACTTGCATTAGGGTTTTATATAACCAATCCATGACATATTTGAGGATTCCCTTTGTATTCAAGGGATCAATTTGATTCCATTGGGTCCACACAAGTTTTAGATGAAGGTTTGGGGTCCCTTATAGAGAATAAGAGGCGTGTTCTCCAATATGGAATATCTCATGAACTACTCTCATAAATGGTTTCTCATGCTTTGTTGAATCTGACCATGTCACTTGCTTCCCACATGAAAATGGTGCTAGTTTGGGACATTATGTATTTGAAAACCAATCCCCCCCCCTTAAAATCCAGTTCCTTCTAGTCTCCCTCCCTTCCCCTGTATATCATTGTATCATCATCATTTCCCTAAATGGTCCCACCCTCCTATACCCCTTACATCCCATCATGTCACCCTTGTACTACTATACACTTTAATGAGGGGTTTGATGAATCTTTACTTACTTCACTATTTGGTTATAACTATTTCTCACTTTTTTTCCCTTGATACAATCAAGAAAAGTATGAGCCTCTCTCCAAGGCCCTAATGTTTCACTTGATTCCTACCTCCATACTACAAGGAACCTTTCCCTGGTAACTAAACTCAACCTTTTCCCCGTGAATCATTGTTATGATGAGGGGATTAGACTCCTCCATAAACATCTCCATTCCACTCTTTCACATGATATAAATTCCATTCCCCATATATGGAAATATTCACAAGGTATCCTCCATCGTAAAAAATAAGAATTCCTTTCCATTAGGGGACACAAGCTTTGTGAAAATAACTTCCATTCTCCTAAACCCTCTTGGTGCACACTTTTCTCTAGATAAACTATTCATCCCTATAATTTAGTTCCTTAGTGCAGGTTCTCACATTCTACCTCCCTTTGTGATGTACTTGGGAAACCTCTGATTCACATTTCCTTTCCCCTCTCCTCTTGTTATATATTTTCTAATTTCAACGTTAGGAGAGTCATCGAGCTTATGAGTATTAGTAAAGTTTTTGGCAAGGAATGCTTTCAAACTAAGTTCCTCAAGCATGGTATTCAGTCTCTTGAATTCCACATTGTTGATTTTTTTAATCATAATGTTTGTTCATGTTTCCCTCAATCATGGTTCCACCATATCATCCACTTGATTTTCAAATAGAGAATTAGTTCAAAGTTGACAACAATAGGACCATCATGATTGAACAATCAATCACCAATCTTTATGATATATTTATTCACGTGTGTCTCTTGGACAAGATTGAGTAGAGGCTACTTGGTCCTAGAGGACAAGTAATATTTCACCTAGGAGTATCAAATCATTGATTACAATTTCAAGCTCCATGCCATTAATTATGATTAATGCCAATGTTCTTCAAAAGTATTACGTTGTTTTTGGGAACTTTAAAAGGTGTTTAAGTTGGTCACAAAAGGCCTTATTTCATAGGTTGCATTACAATGGAATCTCAAATACTCTTCTCACCATGATCATGACACCATGGCCTCTCAGAGATCATCAAAGTACTGTAGGGGACAAATAGAGGGATGGTCGTCTTTTGTATCATGTCTTGATCTCCTTGGCTCTATTTTTTGTGGCATGATCATGTTGGCCTCCTACCATGATGAATTGAAAAGGCATGTTGATTCCTTACCTAATTCCTAATATATTTGACAATTAACAATTAACGTGGTTAATAATATGGTTATGATATTTAACACGTTGAATCATGTTATTTTCAACTACCACTTTCACTTCCAAGGGGGAAGAGGTAAAGATCACCACAACCTATACATATTTGGGGGTTCAATGCTCAAGGCCTTTGTTCACTCTGAGACACTTTTCAGCGCTAATGTAGCAAATATATGATTCCATTGCCCTAATTGAGAGATAGTGCCTTTTGAATCAGTTCCGGGATATCATGTCCAAGATTCACCTTTTGGAAAGGATTATCATACCCATTATTCTTTATAGTTCAGAGTTCTAGTGTGCTAGCTTACTTCAAACTCACTGGGCTAGGGTGAAAAGAGTGCATACCCTTATACTACAACACATTATATGTTGTGAACATATAGTTCCTTAGACACTCATCTATGGGGAGTGTGTATTCCATTGTACCCTAAATCCATCTGTTGGCTTACCTCTTTCCTTCATACAATCTAAACTAGTGGATACTCTAGTCCTAGTAGGGATCATAACCCCTACCAACTCTATGTTATTTTTAGTTAATTTCATCCATATTCCCCCTTGGAAGGATGCATTGTTGGATCTAAAAGGTATTCATGTTACTTTATTCAATGGCTAACTCTCCCTAATTTCCTTCCCTCTTTCAAGGTATTGTTATATGCTCAAGGTCACCTCCTACAATCCAAATAAACTTGAACTAGGTGATTGGAGAGATACAATTAGTTCATAAATGTCACTTGGATTGCACCCCCTAAATGTATCAATTACAATATAGATTTTTATTTTGATAACTTCATGCATTTGAAAGATGGTATTATCATTAAATTGCATGTCTACACAAACATGAGATGGATGGATTAACAATCCCTCTTTGATATTTTTTATTTAACTCTCATCGACTTTGGGTTGATGCTAATTACCACATCCCTTTCCTTGATAAGGCTTTCCAACAATTCCACTCGCAAGACACTCAATCAAAGGAGCATCTAATTTTTATATATCCCATATATTATGAGAACTTAGGGAGGTTGTACTACTTTGTTGAGTCTCAGGTAGTTCCCTCTCCATATTCTTTTTTTAATCTAAAATAAATATTCCTAGCTCTTTTCATGAGGGATATTTTTAAACATATATTGCAGTCCCTATGTTGAACTCCCCAATTAGATCCCAATAAGGGGATATTCTCTTTATTCCACACTGTCGAGTTTTCTTGAGGAACTGAGAAAATATGCATATCACTCTAGATATCAAATTACTGAGACCTCAAATTTCCTTTTGACCCATCCACCCACCCCATTGTCCAATAGGCCATCCCACATCTATGAGACTTTTGAGAAGATCATGTTACAAATAGGGGAACATAGACCACCAAACAAGTAGATAAATTAGTGTTAGGAAATCCCAAATTTGGAAGCTTGCAACACAACATACTAGTCTTCAAGTTTGATCAAGTTGACAGTGCCCCATTCATAGATTCTTGACCCCGAACTTCGTTGTTAGGAGTGATGGAACTCCTATATCTAAGTCTCCTCCTAGGTTACACAGTAAATGCCCCTTGCCCCTAGGTACTCTCCAAATGATATTATCAAGGATTACAATAACCCCTTCTTGGTGAGTGATGACTCGATTGAGTAGTTACCTTCTCTCTTCCCTCATTCTTCCCTAGATCCTAATTCTAGCATGCATTGAAACCCTTAATACTTATGATGGGTTTGTTTCTATACTTATTTTGTACTTTTTTTAGCTATGCATTTAGATATTTTCAACATTTGATAAAATTGCATTAGGAGTTGTTAATGCACTCCCACAATGTAATGAATCCCATTAAGCTACTCATTGTGGTAATTCATTGGACATCAAAAAAATAATCATATATTATTTATATATAAAGAGCTTATCCTCTCAAAACACTTGTTCACTAAGTCCTCTCAGCATGTACAATATACCGTCAAGCTAAACATAGACTAGTCCACACATAACCTCTATCTTTACCATGGATAAGTCACAAACTAGGTACTAGCAACGAAATATTTGTGAATTGGATTCACAACTCCTTAATATTAAAATGTACAAGAAAATCTAGTCTTTTTTTTTACTTGCGCATTCTTATGGATATTTTCCTTTTGGACTTGGAAAATCTTTGTTCAAAAGTTGTTCATAGATATATATATTTTTTCATGCCACATGAAATTACTAATAACACCAAGAAATCCCACTACAAATTTCAACTAATATTATTAAGATTGGATAAAAATGAACCCATGCCAAAATGGCCAATATACATAGATAAATAACATTGAACTTTATTCAAGTCACATTTCAAATCATACCAATGCTACTAATTGGAAATAATTTCCCAACTCTTTGCTTTGAAAGGTTCTACAACCATTTGAAAGGAAAATCATTGGGTGGGGTCAAGAGGGATAACCCTTAGAAGTATGGCCACTCTGGAGGTCCAAAGAATTTTAGATAAGGAAAGTCATATTAAGTGCATTTGTAGGAACATTTTATATTGTATTGCTATAATTTTATTTCACATGGCATGTGTTGTTTGTCAATGCCAATATGTTGGTCCATAAGACTCCTGGAGGTTGTGAGTTCAAGCTCACCAAATACCACTACAGGTAACCTATGTGCAATTGGGGAGGTTATGGTCTAATAGAAAAACTATGATGGGTCTTATATTGGGTGATAGGTACAAAATTAATTGGATTTCAAAGTGGAAACCTACAAGTAATTTATGATTACCCATGGGACTTAGACCAAAGAAATAATGGAGGTAAAAAATCTAACCTAAAAAATATAATAACATAAATAAATAAATTAATTAATTAAAAAAAGGAAACACACCAACCACACTATGATTGAGATATTTGTAACCCCTGCGATAAATTTAGGGGCCTAAATTTCCAACCCTACATGTCATCATTTCAACCATTATTGTAAATTTGTTTTGGTTTAAAACAACTGCACACAATATCCATATCTTGTCTTAAAAGCTTATCAAACTAAATCATAAAGTTCATTTCTATCTTTGACAAATTTATTTTTAAAAGTAATTTCTATATGACTGAGTTGCAATTACAATGTGGACACATTCATTGGTAAGTATTGATATTTGAACATGTGCCTCTTGTTAACACCCTCTATGTTGAACAATTGAGGAAGGATATGATCAATAAATGATAAAGGCATGTATTAAAAATTGTTAAAAGGTTAGTATTCATGAGTCTTATAAAAAAATGCGCACTTTGGTTAATTCACTGCACAATTGGAGGGTGTAGATGTGTGATTGTGCATATCTACGGTTGCAAATTGATCCCCTGGGAAAAGTTGCACGAGAAATAGGTTTTGTCGAAGAGCGGAATGGGTTAACAAGATAGCAAGATCGACGGCCAAGAGATAAAGCAAACTAAATCTACAGTCATGAGGTAATCCGCGATGTGAAGATGCAAGGATTGAATGTGGAGATAGGCCGACGGATTGCGTAGAACGAATTTGATCCAATGGTTCAAAGAAGAGATGAAGTCCTATCGACGATCATAGTCTACTCCAGAGCGCAAACTTGTGCGATAATTAAAATGGACGAGCGGTAGTGGAATCCAAACCGCTTTCCACGTGGCATTTTTTAGTGATTTCCGTTGAGGAAAGTGGTAAAGGGAAAACAACTTGTTGGAGGTCCTGGAATCATTATTCGTTGTATAAAAGGTGAGTTGTCCAAGGTAAATTCATTTTGTTTGCATGCTGCGGTGAAAAGAAGAAGGGATAGTGGGCCATATTTTTTCCAAAGTCAACTTCTATGTATCTAACAGCTACTAGGTAAGCCTTAAAACTCTGAGACTTTGTTGAAGACTTATTGTTGTTGTTTTATTATGGAGAAAGAGCAAAGTTCAGGGATATTGTGCAGGGTTCTAGATGAGAGAGAAGAAGTGGTTATTGATAGGGAGAGGAATGTGTTTGACCCTGTTCTGTCAGTATGCAATGTATCAATCTCAAAAGAACGTTTATGGAAGTATAATTCACAGGGAAATGATATCCTAAATGTCTGCAGTTCCTTCTTGTATTACTTTGCTGTCGAACAAACCCTACCTTTCCCTGAATTCGTCGAGTGGTGTGTGAATAGTTATTCGTCTTCTGAAAGAGTTATTATGAGTCATACAACATAAAAAAACCTATGTAGAATTGACATGAAATATGTTCGTGGGAAATTGAGTCTGCTTGATAGTTTTCCTATAAACCTTGAATCCTTCAATGAGCAAGTCCTGATTGAATTGTATAAAAATTGCAAAACTGAAGTCAGATGTCATTTTTTATCCAGTATTCTAAAAGTTGGTCAGTCATTAGAGGGTTTATTTCTGCCATACAATGTCAATATTTTCAAGGATGAAGTCCAATTGGTCATGTCAATTATTAGTCAGGTTTTGGGTTTGGATGATGATATGCATGTCAACGAACTCATCTTAGGTTTTTTGTTAAGTATAGGTTCTACTGACCATGAATCCCATTCTGTCTGTTGTTTCAATCTTGATGAGTATTTAGCCGAAGTAATTCATACCCAATTGGTTGAATTTCCTAAATTCGGGTTCTTCATGTACCAGTCATATTTGTTGAACATGCTTTTGTGTTCTAATGTGTCAGAGTTGTAGTTCTTGTCTACCTTGTTCTCTCCAGACCTTCCAAAACAAATCAACATGTTCGAGTTCGTAAATACAATTATGGCTGAAATATACAAAATTCTTTTCGATGATGTTTTATCAAGGGTGTTGGAGGACATGAGAATTATGTTACAGTCTTATTCAGAAGACAAAATAGGAGATTGGTTTTTGCATAAAGGATTTACTGTTCTTAGATTGTATGGATTCACCAGAGAACCATATAGGTTACCCGCTTTCTTGACACCAAGAATATTCACATTAGAGTTAATGAGACAAAGGTTATATGCAGAAGAGGAACATTTCAGAGCATTTAAAAAATCTTCTAATGTTAAATTCCCTCTCAAATTTGGTCCTTTCAATTTTAATAATAAAAGCACTCTGTTAGTGATTGAGAAATTATTAGAAGTTATGGATTTTCAAAAAGAGGAAAAAGTGAATTATGACCCACACCATATTATTTCTCAAAGGAAGAAACTGAACAAAAAAAATCCATTTGATCATCAAATTGTTGAGAGATTAGACAAAATGGAAAATCTGTCTAATTTTGAAGAAAATACAAAAGCTAATGAAGTGAAGAGGGACATATTGGCTATATCAGTTCAAACGTCTGTTAATTCCAGTGTTATGAATAAAAGAACTCTTTCTAAAGCATATTTCATGGACGTAGATGAAGAGATTTCTAATAAAAATATCAAAATGCATCCTCATGATGAGCTAACTCTTTCAGAAGAAATATTTTCAGAAGATTTAAAGAAGATGGTCCTGTTTCAGAAAAAGTCTGTGCAAATGCATCAATATTCTTTTGGAAATGAAAGTAAAACAGAGTCTAGTTCTCGTTACAAATCCAGGATAGAGTTAATGTCGAGTTATGCAATAAAGAAATGCATTCATTAGAGGAAACTAAGAATTTGCTTCCTCGAGTTAGGAAATTAATCAATAAAAAAAACTTCATTGGTTTCTACTCGAGATGCAGAGAGGAATACCCTAAAATTTGATGTGGTAAGTGATAAGAAAGTGTCTGAAATGGAGGTGAAGCTGGACAAAATCAGTGTTCCTGATAAAATACACCTCCACAAACAGACTGGAGATGTTATTTATTCCGATTTGTTACATGCAATTGTGAAAATTACTAAATTACAGTCTCTTTTAGATAAAATGGAAATTCAATTGAAACATGAGAAGGTTGAAAATAAGGCCAATTTGATTCAAATAAAAAAGTTACAGGGAGATATTATAATCCTAGGGAATGAACCAAATAATATGCAAGCAACGAAGAAGCTTTTAGAAGAGAAGGATAATACCATTCAGGTGTTGAAAAAGAAGCTTACAGTCCCTAATGTTGAACATGTTCAATCTTCAGATTTATTTGCATTACAGGAAGAAAAAGAGAAAGTCTACCAGGAAATGATGGATTATAAAGGAAAATCATTGAATCTACAGGAGGAGAAAGACAAGTGGGAAACATAAAAGGCTGGTTTGATAGCTCAGGTTGCAAAGTTGAAAAAAGATCAAAATGATGAAAAAGAGGTTATGGAAGAAATGATGAATCAACCTTTCATTGATACTGATTTACCCCTTGTTAATGTTGAAAACCATTAAATGAATTTTCTGCAGATGCTTTATTAGTTCCCATGTCTCAGGTGATCTTGAAAGAAGTGGAAATTAAAGAATTGAAATATGAGAATGAAAAGATCAAGTCAGAATTGGCTAAACGCATTGAAGAGAAGAATAAAGCATGGAATGATAAGAGCCAATTACATAAAAAATTCAATGAATTAAAAGAGAGAAATGCAGGAAGAGCTCCTTTATAGGGAGCTAAACAGTTGATTTGGGATACTTTTTTTGCGGAAATCACTAAGTTCAGGCATTATTTAAATTTTATTGATGATGAAAGTGCACTGGTAAATTTGGCTACTCAAAGATTGAAATTGGCAAATAAAACTATGGAAAAGAAGCCTCTGAATACTGCTCATAATGCTGTGAATTTCTTGAATTCTCTGACATATCAAAATTTGCAGGACATTGGGATCAAAGACAGGGTAGCAATTGTGTTATGGGTGAAGAAGTTTATCAATAAACATCAACTTATGAAAGTCGTGCAGGATAAAGAGAATCAAATGGCTTCTCAAATCAAGGATTTCAGGACAACTTTTAAAGATTTATTTGATGATGGTATCCCTTCTTTTTGGGATGACGAAGGATGATTGTTTTCCTAGGAACAATATCACAGCTTATTGGTACAGAATCGCATGGATCATTCTAAATTTGAAGATTTAGTCAAAGGATTGACAGGAAAATTTATTGTGGAAAAGTTGACAAAAGACTTTGAAATATTGGACAGGTTTTTAATTATTAAAAAAGGATTACCAGCTGTGTCTTATGAATCTTATGTGGATTTGGACGTGTCAATAAGAGAGATGACAGAGTACGACACTCCAAATTTGGAACAGTGGAATATTGTGGAGAAATTTGGGAAAACCAAATACATACTGCATTCATGAAGATAGGTGTTGCAGTTTTGGGAAGCTATTTGTTCGTGATGCCTCGCAGTGATAGAGTTTGCTATAATCAAGCAATCTGTTATTTCAAACTAAGCATGTAATTATTATTCCTACTTATTAGGGATACGGTTACAAGAAATTATGATTAACAGATTAAGTTGGTTATTGATGTTCTTGGAAGAAACTATTTTTGTATATATTTTAATTTTATTGATGTATCGGGGGTTGGAACCCGTAAGGTTGGACTGATGTTTTGTGAGAACCATTTTTGAATAAAATTACAGAGTCGAATGCTAGTTGATCTTCAAAGATTCATGTGTTGTTTATGTTACAGTCTGTGCTTTCTTTCCTTGTGAATGTTTTCCAAGTGTTTACCTTCCATTCTATTTTCTTTCATATCTGAACGCAGTGTTTAAGAGTTTCATAATTCATACATGTATGCTCTGGCTATTGTTTCAGATATTCACAAACATTTCCTCTAAAGTTGATATGGAATTCATCTTGTGATGCTCTATATTGATGGATTGTTCATGTTTCTTTCCTATCGCCTAAAAATCAATGAATGACTATAGTTGAATGATTATCTTGCCTTTGTTGAGATTCTGTGTACACATATTTGTATTATCTTTATTTGTTTTGACTCCATAGCCTAATGGTTATATGTTTTGTTTCAACCACCTGCATAACTTAAAATTGCTGACTCCAATATCTGGCCTTGTTAAATTTATATTTGAGAGATCCCTCTCTGGAAAGAAAAGCCAGTTTCTTTCTAAAAGTGGTTTTTGTTGTTACCTTGAGATTACCTTTCACAACCTTAGGTTTATTTTGAGTGATAACACCTCCATTACAACAAATAACACAACTTGTTGCTAGAACAAAACCCAACAGACTTTGATTAGAAGCACCGACTTAGCCATATAAATATGATTGTTTTTATCCACAACTATTGTTGACAAAAGATTAATCCTTTAATACTTCTCTATACAAACAATAGTCTTATACTAAATGAGTCTTGTGACCTAGAATTATTTACAATGTTGATAATCATTTTATATATTGTCCCAAATCAATTCAAGATCAAAATTGATGATTCATAATTCCATAGTTAACTCTTCGACAAGACAAAGAAAACCTAGAGATAAAGTAAAAATCATTCCATTCAATTATTGTCAATCACAACATATAGTGGACACAATGAACAATTAATGCTCATCACTTGGCAATCTCACCAAACATAATTTAATTGAATTTGAACTAGGATTGTAGTTGGCCCATTCGAGAACTCAGGTATAATGATTGACCAATATCTTATATGAAGCTAACAATTATTAGTACATTCATAAGGTACACC
The DNA here is from genome assembly GCA_001517045.1 of Pseudotsuga menziesii. Taxonomy (NCBI): domain Eukaryota; kingdom Viridiplantae; phylum Streptophyta; class Pinopsida; order Pinales; family Pinaceae; genus Pseudotsuga; species Pseudotsuga menziesii. The sequence goes on along the minus strand of LPNX010499939.1, from coordinate 864,413 downwards.
TGCCCCATAAACAAATTGTTTTTATCATAGTAGTGATATTAATAGATATTGACTATTGTTGTACATAAATATGCAAGTGGTAAAAAAATTGGTGAATTTTTCATATTTCATACAATGTAAATACATAGTGGTTTGTTACCTATCGAACCTGCATTCAATGTGTAGGAAGATCCCCATCCAAAATGAAACATAAAGGGAACTCAAGAAGGATACTCACTGTCAACACAATATATCTTCCCCAAACTTTAGGTTTGTTATCCATTAACACAAGGGATGATCCCCTAACTTAGGATTACTAAAATTATGTCGTTAAAGCTCAAGGTGAGAAAATAAAAGTTAATTTTAGCAAAAAAAATTTGTAAAAGAGAGAGAATATAAAATGGTGATGGGAGGATCGATATTAGTGTCAAGTCAATTGGGAAAGCTAGTAAAGGATCAACTACCAAGGGAAATTACTCTGAGATTAAGATTGCATTTAGTCTCAATTAAGAACTTATAAACAATTATTTCTTGTTTTCCATTAATATAGAAAACCACTTGTTAATACCTAAGTTAAGGAGTCATAAATATGAAGAAGAGTGTACTTCTTGATGGATATGTAAATCTATAGGCAACCCAAATAAAGAATAAAAGTACATGAAAAAATCCCAATGAAAAAACAAAAAGGCTTAGGATAATGAACCACACATTTACTCTTCTAATAAAGGAATGATATTTTGATAGGGAATCATGTTACCTATATTATTTCATCTCACCAAAAAAATTGATGCAAGTATTTTTAGCCTTAGTTTTTAATACTAAAACCTAGGAAATTATACCTCAATAGTAGAAGAAACTCTAACCCAACTTTATCTTCAAGATATTCAACAAATCTCAACATGAGAAAGATCCCCAAATCAAACCATACATCGAATTGAGAGAGGAAACCCTTGTATAGGTTTGAGCTCTATCCCCTCAACAATAAATAAGTATTATTTGTTTTCCTAGATCAAGTATTTTTTCAACAACTTATCCAATAATATAAAAAAAGTGATTTAGATAAAGCTCCCTAAATCCAACCATACATCAATATGAGAGATCAAACCCTTACATAGTTTTGAGTGCTAAATCCTAAACAATAAATAAGTATTATTTGTTTTCCTATACCCACTATTTATGCAACAACTTATCCTATAGTATCGTAAAGTAATTTAAATCCAGTTTTACTCCAAGAAAAACAAATATTATAATGTTTAGCTCCTAACCAATTCTCCTGACAAGTCAAAAAATAATATAATAGTGAGGTGGTTATCCAAACATTGAGTGGATGAACAAGTAACCATTCTAATCACATACTCTATATGCATGTGTACAATAGGCCTCCAACATAAGTTTCTCCACCCAAAGTCTCCAATAAACATGCAAACAACCTCCATTAGTGGGACACCTCCATAAATAACCAAGCCATGCCGTAAAAAAAAATGACTTTCTGCATAAGAAAATATGCATTCCATCAAGTGTGTCACTCCCATGATACATGAGTAAAGCCATGAAATTACATGAAAACAAAACAACCCCTCCCAACATAATAAGACAAGTCTCAACAAGAGTTCCTAGGAGATGAATCCACTTGAGGATGGGATCAACCATAACATTCTATACAACTCATACGTATGACATGCTTGAATCATACATTGTCGATAATACTTTTTATAGATTAATTTATCACTACCTGTGTTCCATAGATTTTATGTGAGGACCCCAACTCACAACTATTCAAACTTAGGGTATGCTCAAATCCAAATAGAAATATCCATGCAATGTCTCAATATTGTTGTGGTGACAAAACCATTTGTTGGAAAAAACCCACCAACAAATCCTCGTCGACAGGGTTTCTCAATCTGTCGACGCCCAACCAGCGCGATCTCCCTAAGCACTGGCCCAGACAGGTTTCACCCTGCTCGGTAACACCTGCAAAGCGAATGAAGTCTCATCCGATATGTTCGAGGGAGAGTTGTCGGAACCAAGTTTTCGGCAATAAGAAGGGGTGACAGGGCATCAGCGACTCAACAACAGACTCATCAGATTCTTCAGGGATAGTTAATTAGTATCGCAACATTCATCGCAGATCTATCAGCATAACTAACAAATCGCTAACAGATCACATCATTAAATTATTCATCACAGTAGTGCCATTCATTCATACAACATATTCAGTTAACATCCATCATTGACATCGCAACACATAAATACATGAAAGAAATAAGAGACAAGATCAATTTAGGGTAACATCTGTCATGTCATATTACTTCTGCGCAACAGATCCAAATCATACAGTACTTCTTCATAGCAAGAGAATGATCACAACCCAAGATTCAATAGTTGGTCGACACAGACAGAGCCAAAACTGCTCAAGAACAAAATGAAGCAACAAGATCACACATAGTTATTAGATCACAAAATGGATAGATTGATTGATCTTCTGCGTCAATGATCTCTTCTTTACAATTAAAATTCTAACTCTATATATAGGCTTACTCCTTTACATCCAAGGTCCACTTATAACTAACTTCTAACAAACTAGTGACCTATATCCACAAAATGTGGTCAATCAGTACAAAATTGCATAAGAAATTCCAAAAACGATTATTCTTCTGCCTATTGCGTTGATTTGGTCCTGTGTGGTGTCACGTGAGCTTGTGCAGCCTCCGCGGTGCTGCGCAACTCACTTACCCAAAACCCCTACCAACAAATATATGACAAATGGGTCCGCCCCATGTTCTCAATGCATCATGAGAAAGTGGATTATTAAAAGGAAACCCATGATATGTGTATTGAATCAACTTTGTGAGGATACTAGAGGGCTCCATCCATGAAATGACTAACCAATAAATTCAACTTGATGACAAACAAATTTACCACACAACAATTTATGTTAATTCCATAAGGTATGGAACCACTCTTTCCATACTACAATTCATGATTGAAGATGAGGTTCAATGATCCCATAATAATGATGAACAATCCACCCTGTGAAATAGGTAAAAATTTATCCCAATAACTTATAAATCATGCATAAGGTGCACATAAGATGTGAAAGATCCACATGAGATGTATAGAGGATGGCCCCATCAAGAATTTAAATAATACTAAATTGCCTCTAGATATGTGCCATCGTGGAAAGAAAAGGACAAATTATAAGAGATGTATCACTCCCCTAACTTCACATGAGAACACCCCTCAAATATACCAATGCAATACCTCAACAAGTGCGCCCACCATGGTACACTCCACTAAAAATTTGGTCAAAGGTTCCTTTGTGATAAAAGTGGTGTCCCAACTATCCACATATTTGCTAAAGCTCCAGAACAAACCACCCCAAGTGATATAGGCTCCCACTATAATCCAACTCTAGTTAGGTGGTTACTATAACAATATAATAAAATGAGACCATGTGACAAACAAATAAAACACCCTTAGGTCATATCACTATCAAGCCTTCAATACTCACTAGGAATGTAATCCATAAGGGTCATGTAGGAATTAGGCTACCTATATTATTTTAACACTTCACCACATTTGATGCAAGTATTTTCAAGCTTAATATTCAGCAATAAAACTCAAGCAAATATACCTCTGCAGTAGAAGGAACTCAACTCTAATTTGTCTTTAAGATCATCAAAAAAGCTTAATAGGAAAGAGCTCCCTAAATCCGGCCATACCTCATATTGAGAAAGAAAACCTTTATATAGGTTTGAGTTCTAACTCCTTAACAATAAAGACATATTATTTATTTTCCCAAATCCACTATTTACTCAACAAGTTATTCAATAATAACAAAAAATGATACAGGTTCGTTTTTCCTCCAGGGAAAAAAATAAGATAACACTTACTCTTAATCAATTATCATAACAATATAAACAATAATATAATAGTGAGGTGGTTAGGAAAGAATATCCTCCAAGGATGAGTGGATGACCAAGTAAACAATTCCAATTGTATCCTCTAGATACCTTCAACCTAAGTTACTCCACACAAATTCTTCAATAAACATGCAAAAAAATCCTTCTTAAGTGGCACGCCTCCATAAATAACTAAGTCATGCCATAAGAATAAGAATAGATTATCCATAGTAGAATATGCATGTCTTAAAGTGTGTCATCCCCATGATATGTGAGACAAGACATTCAATTGTATGAAAAGGGGATGATCCCATCCAACATCATAAAAAAAATCTCAACCCACTTGAAGATGGGATAACAGTCTATACCACTCGTAAAGATGGGATCAACCATAACATTTTATATAGATCATACATCTCGTAAAGATGGGATCAACCATAACACTGTATATAGATCATACATCTGATGTGGTTGAATCATAGATGGAAAATAATAATAAAAATATTAATTTATCACCACATATGTGCCATAGGTTCCATGTGATGGCCCCTTCTCACAACTAGGAAAACATAAGGTATGCTTGGCTCAAAACATGAAACACCATGCAACATCTCAATACATGACAAAGGGGTGGACCCCATGGTCACATTGCATCATGAAAAAGTGGATTGATAAAATATATCTACATGAGATGTGGATCGAATCAACTAGGTGAGGCTACTAGATGGCTCCAGCTGTGAAACGACTAACCAATAAATTAAGCTCGCTAATGAATAACTTTACCACAACCATTTACGTCCATGCCATAAGATATAGTACCACACTTTTCCATGCTACAATTTGTAATCGAAGATGAGGTCCCATGATTCCATAATAATTATGGATAATACACTCTGTGAAATAGGTATCTAAAATTTTCTTAGAGGTGTAGAGTGACTTGCGATAGAGTGTATTGTTAAGGCACTTTTTGTGATGTGATTGGTTAAAACCTTGGCATACTCATGCCTCATGTTTATGGGATGTATAGGTGCACCTAAGGGTATAGAGGTAACATATGGGATTGGACCTCGTATCATGCAAGTACCAACATCACCCCAATTTTTGAATCCCTTAGTAAAAAAAACTTAAAATATCATGATATAAAATGCATATAAGATGTAAAATCCACACATGAGATATATAAGGTATGGCCCCATCAATCATTTGAATTATATTAAATTGCCTCCATATGTGTGCCATTGTAAAGGTGTTCAAGACAAGAAAGAGACGACACGACTCATATAATATATGGATCTCTACCCTAACTTCACATGAGAAAGACCTCGCAAATATATTAGGAAGATTCAATAATAACGATGAATAATCCACCCCATGAACTAGGTATCAACTTCTTCTAATAACTTAGACATCATGTTATAAGGTGCACATAAGATGTGAAAGATCCACATGAAATGTATAACGTATGGCACCATTAATCATTTGAATAATAATAAACGTCCTTTGCATCGCATATGCTCCATTGTAAAGGTATTCATGAAAAGAAAGAGATGATTTCACATAATATATGTATTGCTCCCCTGACTTCTCATCAGAAATAACCCTCAAATATACTTGTTTAATACCTCAACAAGTTTCCCTACTAAGGTACACCCTAATAAAAATGTTAGATTTAAAGTGCATTGTGATAACAAACCACCCCAAGTGATATAGGTTCCCACCATAATCCAAGTATAATTGTTGACCACCTAACCGAATAAGTGGGAAACCATGTACCATGAAGACAAAACGATGTGTATCTAGCAAAATTAATCAAGCTCTAGAAGACTCATCAAGGAAATTTTGTCTCTTTCTCCTCTTCTTCTTCATGAATTTTTCGCACCCTTGCGTGAGATTTTGTAAAGATATGTTAGCATGATGGTATTTTTTGTAAAAATTAGTTTCCCAGTACATTATCATTAGGTAAGTCCTTTCATTGAGTGTTTTTTTCCTTGGATAATTGAATTTGCTCTTTAGCAATTTTAATTATTTGAGTTTTTCACTCAAAATTCCTCCAAAGTGGTGAAAGACGTTCTAATGATCAATACCATGGGGTTATTAAGGTCTAGGAGTGTTGTGTATTACCATGATAAACATTATCCATATTCTTGTGGAATTTCATGAAGTTTTACCTAGTTTTGTTTTTTAAATTATTTGTAATTAAAAAATGTCCCCTGATAGAAAATGTTGTGATGTAAAAGAGGGATAAGTGGTCCTTATTCATGTTCTTTAGGAGTATGGGTATTCAAACCAATGGTAGAGTACCCACTACACGTTTGTATCAATTTTATATCCATAAGAGTGTATCATTTTGAGTCTACACCACCTTTTGTTTAAGTCAGTCAAAAAATAAGGAAAATTTGCCTATAACTAAAAATGATTTTTTTTTGTAAAGTGTCTAATATCACTTGGAAATGGGAAAATAAGTTTACTAAAGTCATCTTATATACCTAGAATTATGTCAAAGACAAAATTCTCAACCGCCCCCCCACCCCCCTGCCGCCGCTGCCCCCCTTTGTAAAGTTTTATGAGTTTTGAAGTTGCCTCCCTAAGGGGGCACCCTCTCTTACCATGGGGAATGAAAAGAAAGGAAATAAGTCAAGAGAGGGGTCCCACCTTCATGGTTCCTCTTATTTTGACCTAAACATAAGATATAATACTTGGTATGGGTTTTTTACCTTCCCCGTTATTTTTTTTAACCCAAGGAGGTTCCCCCTCTAGGAAGTGTGCCCCCTTTCATGGGCCTCCTTCATTTCTATTTGACAAGTGGCAAGCATTAAAGAGGTGCCTCCCATTCTCTTTTCATTTATAAAGAGGATTTTCCTTTATAAGGAGGTTTTTCCTCCTCATTTGGGTTATAAATTCTTTCTACTCACACTCTCTCATTCTTTCATGCTCACTTGCTTTCATTGTGCTCAAAGAGAAGCAAGCTACTATAATTTTCAGCCATTGATATTTTGTTAATGAGAATAAATAGTTGGAGGAGATTGGGGTTCTTGGATCTTGTGTGAGGTATCATTGTGAATTTTGGTTTCTCAAGCATTTGTGTATCTCATGCAAATAATTTTGCTTGAGAATACTATTGTGGTATTTCTATTACATGTTATGTGAGATGTATACTTAGCATGTGAGAAGTTCATGAATTTCTAGTTTGAATTAGTGATCTCTCACTTATTTGCTTAGATTTATCACCCCCATTTTCATTCTAAAGCTATACTTGGAGAGTGGGATTCCCAGGTGGGATACCCCATTTTTCAAAGAAGAACCCATGATCCAGGTTGTGCCTAGGTGCACGTTGGGGACAATAACTTGACTGAAGGAGTTGAGCACTATTATGGCGGAAGATTCAAAGAATAAGTAAAGTAGGAAACACACTATATAGACAAAATTTATGCACACAAACAATATGCAATAATCCGAACCAATTTCTATATTTATTGATGGATACAATAGTGTACATGTTTATATATAATGTTGAGATTCTTGGGTGACTACCTGTTACGTTCAGTTGCAAAATAAGTTATAACGGTTTGAAAGTTCAACCATCATAGACGACCGGAAGATAGAGAGAAACTCTATCAATGTTGTATGTCGAGCGTTAAACCTATCGAGGTTGTCGAAGTCGGTTGTGTCAAGGTTCATACTTTTTGAAGCTGATACTAAACCTGTCAAAGCAATCAAAGTAGTCAAACTGCTAACTTTGTTGAAGTTCGACAACATGTCAACTACTGAGTGGATCATTCCCCCTTCCTTAAGAAACAATGGTCTCCATTGTGTATTCACTCGGGTGAGGAAACTTGTTGGTTATTTTGGTAGAAGAGTACCATTTTCCTTGTGCAAGGAGTTGTCCAGATTTAGCCACACTTGAAACAAGGGAATGGAATTCGTCCTTGTATGACGAATGTGTCATCCTACGATGGTGTCGCAAGGAAGAGATTCCTGAACATCTGGATGGATGTTTGTCAGTTCTATTTTTTGTAAGTCATTTTGTTCCAACAATGGTGCATGGTACATTCTAAGTAGATCTACATTAAAGACTGGATATAGTCCAAGGAATGTAGGAATGTCAAGTTAAAAATAATTTTCTCCAATCTATTTAAGGATACTGTACGGACCATTTCGCAAAGGTTTCAACTTCCTGTATGGGTCAGTGAAGCGCTCCTTCTTTATATGTAACCAGACTTGATCGCCAATTTGGAATGAATGAGGAATATGATGCTTATCATGTCGGTCCTTATATTTTTAATTAAGTCATTGCAACATTTCATGTGCTTGCTTATGGATGTTATAGATTTTATCTCTAAACTTTAATGCTTTCTCAACTTCTCGTCCTTTAAAGTTAGTGACGTTCGACTGTGTCGAGGAACTAATCAAGTCGATAGGCGCTAAGGGTTGAAATACATAACAGATATTGAATGGACTCTTTCACGTAGAACTTTATTGAGAACAATTGTAACTATGTTGTATGTATGGTAGGTTGTCATCCCATGTTCGATGATGCTTGTAGTTGTACATGCAAAGCAATTGTACTACCAAGAGATTTGCAACATCTGTTTGTCCGTCTATCTGCGGATGGAAGGATGTCGAGTTTTTGCCAAAGATTTTTCCAAAAGGTGCTGACAAATATGGCATCTCTATCAGAAATAATTGTCATTGGAAGTCCATAATGTTTCCAGACATGTTCGAAGAAGATTTAAGCAGTCTGTTGCGTTGACGTAGTCTTCTTGCACGGTATGAGTATAGCCATGTTGCAAAATCTATCAACTACTACTAATATAATTTCATGTTGATGTTTGTTAATAGGATATACCATCAAGTAGTCCATATAAATAGATTCCTGTGGTCGAATAGGAACTGGTAGGGGTGAATGCAATCCTTCTCGTCGATTCAACGGTTTAGAAATGGCACAAACTATGCACGATCGAATGTACTTGCTAACGTCTGATTTAAGTGAAGGACAGTAAAAATGCTTTTGGAGGATAACAAGTGTTTTTGCAAATCCAAAATGTCCTTCATTTTTTCTGTAGTGCACATACCAAATGAGATTTTTTCTATTTTCACCTTTCGATACACAAATCTATCCAAGATTGTATAGCAAAGTGTCCTTCAAGAAGTAGTTGGTAGTAGACAATGTGTTTCCCTAAATCTATCAATAAATTACAAGAATTCGCAGTCTATCAAATACAATTTTGGACAAGTAGTGGTGTCGTAACCCTACATACTCGTCATTGTAGATAGTATAGTAATGGGTGGTCAGTTGATAAAATCGGTTGCAACATTGGCTTTACCTTTCCGTTATTTAATTACCAACTGAAATTGTTGCATGTAGTTAATACACTTGAGTTGTTGAGTTGTCTATAGTTTTGACTAGGAGGAGGCGAGCTGTAAAGGCTTATGATCAGTAAGAATGATCATTTCCTTGCCAAGAATGTAGTGTCTCCATTGCTTAAGAGCTTGTACAATGACGTATAGTTCTTTTTCATACATCGAATACCTTCTAATAGTGTCGTTAAAATTTTTAGAATGAAACGCAAATGGGTGACCCGATTAAGTGATCACTACGTCGAGGGAATATTTCGATGCATCTGTATCAATCTCAAAAGGCTAATGCAAATCAGGTAACATAAGTATTGGTGCAATACAATGCTTGTTTTTTAGTTTTTTAAAAGCTTGTTGTTGTGTTGATGTCCATTTAAATACATTTTTCCCATTTCCTTTAGTCAATTGATTCAAAGGCCATGCGATGTGGTTGAAGCCAAGTATGAACTGCTAAATTCAAGTATGAACTGTCGATATAAATTCATAAAACCAAGAAAACTTATCATTTCATGAAATTTTTGAGGAATAAGCCAATCTTTAACGATATGTACTTTTTCTAGGTCGACATGAATGCCTACAGAGTCAATTACATACCCCAAATATTTGATGTTGGTCATTGCAAATTAGCATTTGTTCATGTTTAGATATAGTCAATGTTGTTAGAGAGTGTCGAAGACTTGTCTAATATGTCTAGCATGTTATTCCCATGATTGAATGAAAATTAGGATATCGTCGATATAGACAATGATAAAATTGTCGATGAAGGGTCATAGAAGGTCATCCATATATCTCATGAAGGTTGTAGGTGCATTGGTTAAGACGAAAGGAATGACTAACCATTCAAACAATCCTTCCTTGGTATTGAAATTTGTTTTCCATATATCTCAACTTAAGGTCAAGCTTCGCAAAGAACTTAGCACCTTTAAAACTATCGATAAGTTCATCTATTCATGGAAGAGGATACATGTTCTTTACTAAAATATTGTTGAGATCTCGATAGTGGATGCACATGCGCCAAGTCCCATCTTTCTTTGGAACTCAGAAAAATAGACTTCCACAAGGAGAGGAGCTAGGGCAGATGTGACCCTTGTCGATCAAATCCTGGATTTTTCTCTGAATCTCTTTGCTCTCAAGAATGGATCTTATGTGAACAAATGTATTAGGTAATGAAGAACTAGGAGCAAGTTCGATGGAGTGTTTTACCTGACAATGTAGAGGTACTTCATCTAGTTCTTGAATTACATTTTGGTATTCCTGAAGAATGTGGTCGATCTATTGTTGTTGTTGGGAGCTACATTGGTCAGTGAGTCGACTTGTTGTTGCAGTCTTCCTAGATTATTGAGGCTTTATCATAAACAATGCAAACTTATGAGCATGGTTGATAAGCTTCTTTGTTTGTTTGACAGATATCATAGCAATCATTGATGTGAGTTGTCGCTCTGGTATGTCGTACCATTTATTCCAAATTTTGACAATCACCTTCTATGGTCGTGACTTATATGTACCGTGTTGATCCCATAGGTAAGGTTTTCTGAACAGGGTGTCGGCTACGGAAATCAGTGCCACATCACAAAGTACTTCATCTTCAAAATTCTTGATAAGGTAGGTGAGTTTGCATTGGCGTGTGATCCTTAGACCCTATCCATCCTTCATCCAACCGATATTGTAAGGTTGCGGATATGGAGTGGTGACAAGACCAAGTTTATTCACAATATATTCATAAATGAATTTCTTTTGGCTATCGTTACCATAAATCAGATGTAATAGATTTTTCTGAACCCATATTCGTGTATGGAACAAGCGCTCTCGTTCCTCCTCATCGACGATAGTCGAGGTTTTCATAGTGGTTGATGTCGAAGCCAAGATGGTTGATGCATTTGGGTCATATTCTACCAAGGTTTTGTCAAACAAGTCGGCTGTCGACAATTTTTCCAAAAATGTCTTCTGAGATTTGCATTCTGATGTATCATTCCATGTTGAATTGTGATAATCACACCATTTCCTAGTAGGATCTTATTTTTTGTGATCCTTCTTGTCTTTTTGAAAATTATTCTTATGATAATCAGGCTTTGGCGAGGTTGGCTGAGAAGGGTGCTTTGACTTGTCGGAGTCGGATGACGACTTCTTGTTGGATGTTTGACCTATCAACTTGGTTGCAAAACGTGCTTTTCCTTTATGTTTATCTTCAAGATTTATAGCGTAATGAAATGCATCCGCAAGCATACTGACAATCAAAGACTCCAATTATTGCTGAATGTATGGGGATAATCCGCTGAAATACTTCAGGACAAGAAATTTCTCTTCTTCTTGGACGCCAAGTCTAGCCATGAGTGGATAGAATTCGTCAGTGTAACTCTGCACAGACTTATTATACTATTGTTCAAGATACTTGGGCGGGTATAACTCCTTTCAGATGTATTCGAAAAATTTTACCCATGTGTCCATGGGTCTCCTTCTTTTTCCATCTTTGTCGATAAATTTTCCCACCAGCAGTGTACAGAGGTTGACATACTCAAGGATGCAATGGTGATATTTTATACTTTAGAGAGTTGATTCACGAAGTAGTTAGATTCTAGTTGTTGAACCCAATTATCGATAGATTCCATGTTAATCTTTCCTTCAAGATTTGGTATGTCCAGATACATTTGCACTTTGAAGGGGTTGATTTATCATATTGGGGTCTCGTTAAGAATTCTTTAGATGTCGAAGTGAATCACATGAGAATATCACTAAATTTGGAGAACATTTCATTTCCCCAGTGAGCCAGTGATTTTTCTATTAGTTGGTATGCCTCATTAGTTGCATGTCTATTGTCTGCTTCTTCGACCATATTTTCTAAAGTAGAAGATAGTGTCTTCTTATTTTGATGTGTTTGCAAGCGTGTTTGAACATGAATAAGTTAAATAACTTCGATGGAAGTGCTTAGATAACTTAGGCTCTGAACAAGATCAAGCTATGATACTAATGATCTAGGTCGTGCCTAGGTGCATATTGGGGACAACAATCCGATTGGAGGAGTTGAGCATTGTAATGGAGGAAGATTCAAAGAATAAGTGGAGAAGGAAACACTCTATGTAGACAGAAAGTATGCACACAGATAATATGCAAGAATTCGAACCAATTTCTATATTGATTGATGGATACAATAGTGTACATGTTTATATAGAATTTTGATATGCTTGGGTGACTACCAGTTATGTTCAGTTACAAAATAAGCTATAACGGTTCAGAATTTCAACTATCGTAGATGACTGGAAGACAGAGAGAAAAAAATTTGATGGTGTTCAACAGTCGTCGGTGTCGACAATGCATGTAGAGATGTTGTATGTCGAGTGTGAAACCTGTCAAGGTTTTCGAATTCGGTTGTGTTGAGTTTCATACTTGTCAAAGCTGATACTCAAAATTTTGAAGCAATCAAAGTAGTCGAAGTTTTAACTTTGTTGAATTTCGACAAGATGTCAACTACTGATTGGATCAACCCAGCTCCATATTTATTTTCATAATTGTTTTTTGTTGCATATTTGAGCTTTATGGCTCTCTACACAATCATTTCCAACGTTACATCTTGGCTATTTTTTTTATTCATAAGTTGCATATTTTTTACATGAAAAAGTTTGATATGTTTTAAAACTAATTTCTAGCATTTTGTAGATTATTTGCTTGTCTTTTGGTTCAGGGTTTTCACATTACAAGGGGAGGTTCTGTCGAAATTTGGTTAGAAAAAATGGCAGAAATTTCCAAGTCAAAACCACGTCCAAGTCTCTTACCCAAAGGGGCCAAAAACACACTTTTTATAATTCCCTACTCTCTAGTTCTTCTCTAAAAAAAAAATTATTTGTAAAGGCCAAACCGGTCTCTTATGCCTAGTTCAATTTTTATTTCAAGTCAAAATTGTACCTTACTTTCAATTTTCAGCCATCCATTGCATGCAAAGGTTGTTGGGATTTCCTACCCTTGCATCACAAGTGAAGAGGGGTTAGTTGTTTGCTACTTATTCTAATTCCTAACATTTTATTTCTCTTGTTTTTTCCAATCTCTTCCTTTCAAAAGGGGGTTGTGAGGCTTGTTCAAATTTCAATTCTTTCATTGGAATTTTAATTTTCCGCCCACACCTTTCATGTGAAGTGGCTTTTTCATACCGCAAAATCGTGTTACCTAGTTTAGTTTAATTTTGAGTAACATTTTTCATTATTTGTAAAGTAGTAAACCTTGCCCCACTTTTTCCCCATATTCCCTCCCCTTGTCAATTCATCCGATCCGATGTGAAAAGAAAGGGACAAAGTTTGAGTCGGCTAGATTAAATAGGCACTTTAACAATTTATTTTGAAATTGAGAAAATAAGGATTAGTTGTGGATCTAGACTGGTATAGGATGAAGGGAGCATCGTGGCACTTTGTGTTCTCCTGTTGAGTACCTTGCTAGTCTTTGGAAATTATTTGTGGAGCTAAAAGGGAACCTTGTGTTCTCTTATTGAGCACTCAACAGTTTATCTCAATCAAAGGAAGAGGGTTGGAGGTAGTCACATTAGGTAGACTTTACTTTTCATGTCTAAAATACTAATTCCCTAATCCAAAGTGAGACTTAAAATTAATTAAAATTTACAAGACCACTCGCAACACATTTCGATCACTTGTCATTTCACTTTTACTTTCTTTTCGTTTCCAAGTAAGTTATTTCAAGTTTCAAGGTCAATTCATTACAAGTCAACTTATGTTTACATGGAAGTTATTTTTCTCATTTTTGGAGGTTTCAAAGATTGGAAGTAAATTGTTGCACTTTCTTTGTGCATCTTGTGTAATTTTATATTCGTTAAACAAGCATTGGTTTATTGTAACTTTTAAGCCCAATATATAAGGCACTGCTTTAGTCAATAATTGATTCTTTCATTCTTTTAGAATTATTTGGTTGAGTTTCAAGTAGGTTTGATTGTCATCAATTTATTTGTTGCATATTGCATGATTGCATCATTCAACCCCTTAGATAACTTAGTTAAAAATTAACTCCTAAAATCATTCCTAATAAAATATTTAAAATCTTAGTAAATAGGGAACACCCCCCTTGGATCCTTTTGGAGTTGGGCCTAAATGAAGGAGTTGGGACGATGTTACATTGGGTCCTCGACTTGTAGCTTGAGACAAACAAATTTTTCTCATGCATAAAACTTATCTAAAATATCTGAAATATTAAATAATCCAAATATTTAGAATGAAATGTATAAAATATGAATATTGAATAAGATATGAATATGATTTTTACAATACAATCAGGACCAATAAATAGGTCTACTTGTGCCTTTTCACATGAAAGAGCATGTATTTAGTTTTATTATATAATTAATCATTTATAATTATTAGTTATCTTTTTATTATTTTTATTATTATTTATTGTTTAGTATTTATATATTTTATTTATTACATTCCCTTCCTCATCGGGATGCTTTACTCAAAGAATACCTTATAAAACTTTTTTATAATATTAATATAATAGTTAAAAGCATGTGCGATTTTAAACCAGGTGTGATGTTGGACACAATGGTCACATTGATTGGGGGGGTGAAATAGTGTCAATACAATTTAACCTCATTTTATTCTTCAACCAATTTAGCAGAGTTCAACGATACATTGTGTTACTAAGTACTTCATTATTACATAAGCATTCATCAACTAATTCAACATTGAATCATAAACATGTGATCCAGTAGATCACTAAATCACAACACAATAGGACACAAGATTTGTATGGTAAACTTGTTTATGTATTGCACATGGAAGAAAACAATCTTTGCAATTACAATCAACACTAACTGATACAAAGAGCACCAAATCTAGAAACAAGACTCAACCCAGTTTTTTTATCTCCAACTAAGAAGGTTTGAGGTATCCAAACCTCAAGCTGAAAGACTCGTCTTGCAAGTTTTATGTCAATATCTCATTTCCATCAACCTATCAATCTGCTGCTCAAGATCATCACTATCATGTCGATCAAGAATGCCACTATAAATGGTTTTCACTGTCATCACTCAAGCATGTCACTGTCACTCAACTATTATGTCAATATTATATTTCATGTCAAATTTCACATCATCATCACTCACACATGTCATTGTCAATAAATCTTATTAATCATAGCACCGTCAAAACATTGTCATCATGCATACATCACGGTTGCGTATCACTATGTAAACTTCTATAAGCACATCATTGTGTACCTCTGAGTGTATATGTCATCACTGAGCATTGCTAAACATTTTACTATGTAAACATCATCTCATCGTGTGTTGAATAAGTCATCATTTAATCATCATACCATTGTATGCTAACTAGTCATTGTGTAATCATCATCTCATTGTATGCTAACAAGTCATTGTGTAATCATCATCTCACTTCATACTAATAAGTCACTGTGTAAATTATCATACCATTGTATGCTAACAAGTCACTATGTAATCATCATCTCACTGTATGCTAACAAGTCATTGTGTAATCATTATATCACTGTATGCTAACAAGTCACTGTGTAAATTATCATACCATTGTATGCTAACAAGTCATTGTGTGATGATCATACCATTGTATGCTAACCAAGTAACTATATGATTATCTTACCACTATATGTTAACTAAGTCGTTATATGATGATCATACCATTGTATGATAACACGTCATTGTCATCATTGTGTAAACTTCCTTAGCACATCATTGTGTAAACACTCCAAGTAGAACACTATGTATTCAACATATCACAGTAGTTAATATACCATGCAAGGAAGACAAGCTTGTGTAAGGATACTTTAGAAACCTTCGGACCGTTTCCAACTTTATCAAAAGTTCAGACTAGTGGAGACTTCAAAAAAATATTTTTTTGCTATGATAAAAACCATGACTTAACTACTCCAACAACTTGAAAATGTGATAGGGTTCCTACAAAAAAAAACGCAGGACTGTGTACTAACTCATTACTATTATAGAAAACAACTCGGATTGTTGCAAGGTAAAACTTGAGACAACAAAAGTCTCTTCTTCACTTTGGGACTATCAAAAGGTGTCTTCAAACTATATCTTTACTCCAAATTGAAACTGTAACTTCCTTATGTTTGGAACCGAGATATCAGACCTCCCAACATTTGGATTCTGATAAAGGTGTAGAAATGTAGTAGTATCTTGTAGCCTCCTTAAATTGTAGCCCCCCAAAAAATATCCTGCTATAGAATTTCTGGTCTAAGGCAACCTCAGATACGCTCCACAAATTGCCTCAATGAAGATCCACTTACTACACATTTTTCTCATCACAATGTGTAGTATAAATACATGTGTGTGCGATATTAAATAATATTTAATTAATTTAAATACTCCAAACAATGAGTGATCCAACCTCTCATTTTTTCTTAATTCAAATATAATTCATTAATTATTCATTAGAATAAAAGAATTTAAATATATTAAGCCGTGAGGATTTAGTAGATGCTCCACATATAAACAGAAAGGGATTGATAATGAATTGCATCTTATGCAGGTATTATTTGCAAATACATGGTTCAATACCCTTAAATTATTCAATTTGTTCACGACGTCAAAGACCCCACAGATAAGGATTTCAAAGACAATGTTACCTTATGCATAAGTTCTAAGGTCAAATTATTCAATGGACATCATCAAAGGCATGAGGGGTTCAATGGTATTCACATCCACATAATTCACATCAAAAAGGAGGATGGATCCACCTATCAAGGGTACCAAGGACTCCAACACCACCAATCAAGTGGGAACAAAGAAATTTTCAAGAATATCATCATCATTATTATACAATATGGATTCAAAGACTTCAAGGGATTGAACATCATCATGTTCAAGGTCTAGATATCATTTAAAAAACATATCCAATGGTTCCACTATCATCAAATGAATTTAATATAGCTTCATTACTACAACTACATCTTCATTAAAACATTTAATTGGTGTATTCTTGGTGAATGGTACAATGAAAATCATACAAAAAATCTCGATAACCAGCTTAACTATATTCCCAATATAAGTCATACAATCATATATCCACAACAAGTGTTTCTTGATATCCCTTTCAATCATATCCAAATCTAAAGAGAGTCATTGGTACAGTACTTTATAGATACTATAAGAAATGAATCAACAATCATCTAGTAAATTCATAAAATGTAAGCATGCATCAATGACAATCCAAACATTACCATGTTGCTTCACTTTATTTGCTTTTCTTTATATCTAATGACAAAAACTAACCATACTGCTTCCCCTATCAACATGCCAATTGTAGTTATGATCCTTGGAATTGTTTCACTGCTTGGATCAACCATCATTTACCCTTGAGTCCATCCTCCAAATTCCATGAAATCAAGGTGTGCTAAGGTCTTTTGAAATACCTTAAGCTTGGCTTTCCACATGGCATCCATCTTCTTTGGACTGGTCAACTTCATTCTTCATCAACAAAACATTCTTTTTCACCCATACCTGAGAGTTTCCTTGACTTTGAGCACATGTATTTTAGGCTTCAATTATTCATGCATTCTTCTTCTTCAATGGTTCATAGGTTCACTTTTCTGATGTGTATGAGACATTCCTCATATATTTTCTTCTTGAATTCACACAATCTTGAGCTTTGTACCCAAATCCACTACAACTATAACATCTCATAGTACGACAATATGACCAACATGGTTGCATGTCCAACATCTAACTGTGTTATTGGGACTTCCAACACCCTTTTTCATATAATCTACAATCCATAGCATTGTGACCAAAATAATTACATGAATAGAAATAACTATTAAAACCATCTTCATGCATGAGTGCTTGATTCCATCTTGAAGTTGTTTCTCTTTTAAATATGCTTTGAGGAGTGGGACCAACTTCTTGACGTATTTCTAATCTTTTGAAGTCTTATTTATGTTGTGCGGGTTCTTGACGAGGATCTTTCCTTTCATTCTTGTACATTGAAGAGCCTTCTTTAGGAGTCTTAGGAGACCATGTGCCAACCTCATGTTTTCCTTCTTCCTTGTTGTAGCCAAGGCCGGATTTGTCAAATCAAGATCTTTGACAATCCAAGATGATTGAACTATTGTTGAACTTGAAATATGCATTAGATTTCTTATACTTCTTTCTGATACCAACTACTTCCATCTAAATATTTTGACAATTCTTCTCTTTCTCATCCAACTAATGTTTCAAGACTTCTTCTATCCTTTTGGCTTCTTCCAACCGAGTCTTCAAATCGATATTAGTGTTTCTTGTTTCTTCAAGCTCTTCTGAATATTCACCATGATCTTCCTATTCTTCTTCTTGACTAATAAATTCAGCCTTTATTCTTTCAAGTTCATCTTCTTTGTCTTCTAACTGATCCTTAAACACAACTTCCTTATGCTTAAGTTTCTTAAGCAGCTCTTTTAGTGCCATGTTCTTCTTTTGGTACTTGTCCAAACACTCAAAGGTTACCTTCTTAAACCTCATGAAATCAGATTGGTTTAAACCGACAGTGTTATGGAACCAATAATCTATGAGTTCAATGTTTAATATAGTATGTGTAATTTCCCTTTTGGATTTCAATAACTCTTCATCATTACCTGTAATAAAAAAAATTATTTCATCGCATATAAGACAACTGCAATCAAAATAATCCATACCTTTACTAAAGTCTAATTCTTCATTTTCTTCATGCTTGACTTCTTCAGTGGGATTGATTTATGTTTCCTGATTTTCCTTTTTAGTGTCTTGTATTCCCTTTTTTTATTTACTCTCCGATTTGAACCATAGATATTTTTCTTAAGTGTATTCCCCTACACTTTATTTGACTGAACTTGGAAGTCCATCCATGAGAAACTTTAAGGCGGATGTGTTGTCCTTCTTAGCTTATTTCTGTGCAACAAACATGGTCTTCTTATTTGATGGAATGGGTGTATTTATCGCAATCTCCCAAACTACAAACTTCTTTAGGTGGCCTTTCATCTTACTCCTCCAACCGAAATAATATGTCACATCAAATATTGGAACATAATTGGTGGACTCTGCTTTTGCATCCATTGTGTGTCCACGAATATCCTTCAAGATTGCAAATATTATGGTTAAGTCTGGATATGATACCAATTATTGGACACAATGGTCGCACTGAGTGTAATGTCCCTACTTGGAAACTGGGGAAACAGTGATTTTTGGACAATTTTTTAGCTTTACTTGTCAAGACTGGAGGGGGTTCCAACTTTCACCAAATGGTCCCAAATTTGAAAGGAATAGTATGGTGAGACTTATAACATATTAAGTGTTTTATGGACACTTTTTATCTAAATTTAGGCTTCTACAACTTGATTTGTGGCTAATAATAAAAGGATCAAAATTACTAGGAAAATTGAGGTCAAATTCCCCCCAAGGGTGAGAGCCAAATTGGTTTCCCAAATCATGTACGACACTCAAAAATTTGTAAGAAGAGTATGGGGACTGATATAAGACCTCATGTACTATAATTACACATGGATATTATTTCTTCAAACTGGTTATATAGTTCCACGTCCGTTTGATGACTTTCAGTGAAACTGCTTATGGGGAAATTGCATAACTAACTCGATTTTGACATATGAAAGGTAGAGTTAAAGTTTCATATCATGATGTGAAATATAGAGACCATATAAAACATACAAATTTATTCCCCAAAATTATTAAACACCAGATAAATCCATTCATACAAGTCTGGTAGACAACTCATTCAGCATGGGAGTCAAATATATGAAAACAAGGGAATTAGTAGCATGGAATTACAAAAGTTTTACATATGTATTTCTTGGATTTAGACCCACGGAGGATATGGAAATGAAATTAATGAGTAAAACATCATATATGGCTGTCACAACATAATAAAACTCAGATAAAATCCCTCATACAAATCTGATATAAGACTACTTCAATATTGAATCCAAATCCATGAAAACTAGATATTCAAGAGCATGGGAATGCGATCATTTCACATTGGATTTTCTTGAATTCCGAGATATAGATAATAAGGTCATGAAATTACAGAGTTATACATAATTTATTTCTTCCCCATAATCCTCAAACTTATAGAAAATCCCTCATACAAATCTGATAGACAACTCTTTCCAAAATGGAAGCCAAACACATGAAAGCTAGTCATTCAAAAGCTATATTTAAAATTAGAGAGAATATTAACATAGGATTACAAAGCCATACATCACACACCCAATATTTGGCATCAAATTGCAAGCACCACTCCAACAAGGGCGCCATCAACATGAGAGTGTGGGGAATGGAGAAGAAGGAATGAGAGAATAGGGAGATAGATGAGAATTAGACTATATGGACCTTCAAACTGTAAATAAAACTCCTTAATTAAGCTCCAATGATATTTCTAAATGGAATCTCCATAAAGCAACTTGAAAATGAATCCAACTCCCATTGGCTCACAAGCAGGGAGAGTGAACACTCACTGTGCAATGGACAAGAAAAATCTCTCCAAAATGCCAAAGGCCAACTAAAAAATGATCAAAATCTATTCCCCTTCATCATGAAATATTCTTATTAACTTCATGAGGCCTTCTAATTTCTAATTTCCATCCATGGGATTCCTCCAACTCATTTTAGTGGTTTAGTAACTCTCATGACACTTGTCTTCCTCTTCATGCTCCCATTCTTTTCCCCAATTTGAATGGTTGTCTCTAACTCCCCAATTATACCTATTGGTGTCTAGTTTTATCCTTTTCATGTCATATTTTTCATATGTCTGTAATCAGGTCTCAATTTGTCATACTTGTCCTAGAATCTTTCATAATTTGTTGTCATAGAATGCATAGAATCTCCTTCCAAATGGCACAACTTGTCTTCTAGTCTCTTCATATTCCATGGGAGTTACTCTCCTTTACCCATTCAAATTCCTTGGCTCATTATATGATATTTTACACCACATAACCATCCAATAACGTTACATTACCCATGTGTTTGAATTTGGATGAAGACCATGCCAAGTGTGTGGAGAATCTAGTCATCCAAAGGATCCACAAGATTCCAAGTGTTTCCATGAACCCATGCCACCTTATTTTATTATAATTTATCATTTATGTGACCCATTTAAATGTGAATATGGTAAATTAAAGTCCATTTGGGTCTCATATCCCCTTATTACAAAATTTATGTCTCCATCTCAACCTAGGGAACTAGTAGGTTGGTGGGACATTATTTGCAAGTAGTCTTATTTGGAAATTATTTAAATGGAGACATGACATTGAGAGGTGGGTGAATAAGTGTGAAGGAAATTTATCCTCCTTTTATTCTTCAACCATTCTAGGAGAGTTCATCAATACATTATGTTACTAAGCACTTCATTATTACATAAGAATTTATCAACTAATTCAATAATGAATCATAAATATGTTATCCACTAGATCACTGAATTACAACACAAGAGTACACAATATTTGTATGGTAAACTTTTTTATGTATTGTACATGGAAGAAAACAATATTCATGATTACAATCAACACCAACAGATACAAATAGCGCCAACTCTAGCAATAGGACTCAACTTGGTTTTCTTAGCTTCAACTAAGAAGGGTTGAGGTATCCAAACATCAAGGTGCAAGACTCGGCTTGCAAGTCTGATGCCAATATCTCATTTTCATCAACCTATAAATTTGTTGCTCAAGATCATCATTGTCATGTCGATCAAGCATGCCACTATGAATGGTTTTCACTCTCATCACTCAAGCTTGTCACTGACTCAAGCATGTCATTTTCAGTCAACTATCAAGGAAATCTAATATCTCATGTCAACTATCATATCATAATCACTCACACATGTCACTGTTAATAGCTCTTATCAATCATAGTTCTTCCAAAACATTGTCATCATGCATACATCAGAGTAGCATATCACTGTGTAAACTTCTCTAGAACATCATTGTGTACCTCTAAGCATATATGTCATCACTGAGCATTGATAAAAAATTTACTATTTAAGCATCATCTCATTGTGTGTTGAATAAGTCACTGTGTAATCATCATCTCACTGTATGCTAACAAGTCACTGTGTAAAAATTATATCATTGAATGCTAACAAGTCACTGCATAAATTATCATACCGTTGTATGCTAAAAAGTCACTGTGTAATCTTCATCTCACCCTATGCTAACAAGTCATTGTGTAATAATCATATCATTGTATGCTAACAAGTCACTATATAAATTATCATACCATTGTATTCTAATAAGTCATTGTGTGATTATCATACCACTGTATGCTAACCAAGTCGTTGTATGGTGATCATACCACTATATGCTAACACATCATTTTCATCATTGTGTAAACTTATCTAGTGCATCATTGTATAAACATTGCTAGCACAACACTGTGTATTCAACATATCATAGTAGTTAATATACCTTGCAAAGAATAGAAGCTTGTGTCAGGAGACTTCATAAACCTTTGGATTGTTTCCGACTTTATCAAAAGTTCGTATTGGTGGAGACTCCAAAAAAATAATTTTTGACAATGATATAAACTATGACTTAACTCCTCCAACAACTTGTAAATGTGACAAGGTTTCTGCAAGAAAAAATCTCAGAACTATGTACTAGGTCGTGGTCATGATAGAAAACATCTTAGACTGTTGTAAGGTAAAACTCGAGACAACAACAGTCTCTTCTCCACTTTAGGGTTGTCAAAAGGTGTCTTCAAATTGTAGCTATCCTCCAAATCGAAATTGTAACTTCCTTTTGTTTGGAATTGAGATATCAAACCTCCCAAAATTTATATTGTGGTAAAGGTGTAGACCTGTAGTAGTAGCATGTAGCCTCCTTAAATTGTAACTTCCAAAAAAATATTATGTTGTAGAATTCCAGGTCTGAGGCATCCTTAGTCACGTTCCATGAATTGCCTCAGTGAAGATCCACTTTCTACACATTTTTCTCATCACAATTGTGTAGTATAAATACATGCGTGTGAGAGATTAAACATAATATTTATTAATTTAAATCCTCCGAACAATGAGTGATCCAACCTCTCATTTTCGTTTAATTCAAATATTATTCACTAATTTAATTCATTAATTTTTCATTAGACTTCAAAATTTCAATTCTCTTCACCCGTGAGGAGTTAGGAGACACTCCACATATCAACAGAAAGGGATTGACAAGTACTAACACATTATGGAGGGACTATTTGAAAATACATGGTCCAATACCCTTAAATTCTTCATTTTTTTCAAGACGCCAAAGACCCCACACATAAGGGTGTCAAATGCCATGTTACCTTATGCATAATTTCTAAGGTCAAAGGATTCAATGGACATCATCAAAGGCATGAGGGATTCAATGGTATTCGTATCCATAGACTTCACATAAACAAGGAGGAGGGATCCACATATCAAGGGTATCAAGGATCCCACCACCACCAATCAAGTGGAAACACAAACTTTTTCTAGAACATCATCATCATTATCATATAAGTTGGCTTGAAAGACTTCAAGGTCTTCATCATCATCATTATCATATAAGTTGGCTTGAAAGACTTCAAGGTCTTCAACATCATCATGTTCAAGGTATCCATATCATTAAAAAAACATATCCAGTGGTTCCATTATATATATTCATCACCACAAGATTACCAACACCCCAAAAATGGGTGCAAATACCTCACAACTAGCTTGCAACACCTCATGAAATGTGAATGACCATATAGCGTACAAGCCATTATACGACCATATCTGTGAGTCCAAACTTCCAAGGACACCAAGGACCCCACAATAAGGGGTTCCACCATACCACCATAAGTGTGGGTTCCAAGACCCAAGTCTCCACATGCAAGACGATCAAGATCTAAGCTTGTGGGATTAAGGACCCCACAAGAGCTCAACAACTTCAAGGCCATCCAATGCAAGCAATGGGATCTACCATCAACACATCAATGGATTTACACACATGAGCCACATCATCTTTATCAAATGACCACAAAATGGGTCATTTGTACCATCACGTTCTCTAAAGCACATGCCATCTGTGAATGGGATCCAAAGACCAAACTACCACATGCAGAGGCATGCCCAAATAATCAACCATCATGTTGAAATTTGTGTGTGGGTAAAGGACTATAACTTGTGCAAAGTACCATGAGTTGTGTGTGGGTAAAGGAATCTAACTTTTGCAAAGTAACATGATCAACTCATACATGTTCATTAAGCTTGTCCACTGTAGCGGGACCATGGTGGCATCAATGGAAATCTAAGGGGCCATTGCAAGTACCATGTTGGCATGAATGAAAACTCAGTCAACAGTGTGATTCCATAAAACCATGTATGATTTTAAGAATTCAATTATTTAGCATTTTTCCCCTTCTTTTGCGGATGATTCTTTTTCTCACTTATTGTTTGTAATATTTTTTTTCTTACTTCTTGGTCTCTTCTTCTTATTTGCAGCCTAAATAATTTATTATTTTCTCATTTTTTACTTTTTAGATTAACTTAACTAATGTTTCTTTAGCCAAATGCCTGCATTTGGACAAGGTCCTAGATTATGTCCAAAATTCAAGTTTCATAGAAGCTTTGAGAAGGGTGTGTGGCCAAAGGCCTAAATCAAGCCAAATAAGGAGCTTTGATACCACATGATCCAAACAAAGTTCGATCACACGTAAAACTTATCTAGAATATATGGAATATTAAATAATCCATAATATTTAGAACAAAATGTATAAAATATGAATATTTAATAAGATACAAATAAGATTTTTAGAATACGAACTGGACCCAGTTAAATAGGTCTACTTGTTCCTATTCACACGAAAGGGCATGCCTTTAAGTTAAATTAGATAGTTAATAATTTATACTTGTGCCTATTTGTTATCTTTTCATTACTTTTAGTATTATTTAGTGTTTAGTATTTATATATTTTATTTATTATATAGCTTGCCCCCAAGGAAACATTGAGTGGATTAGATATTTCTCCATGTTTGGAGGTGTGTATTAGGTGGAAACATTTTTTATGCCATTTCCAGGGACAAGTCTCTTTTCCTTGGTTAATTGTCTTTTCCCTTTAAAATTTATTTAAAATAATTAATTACACAAGGATAAAAGTTATTTGATCTTGCTTAGTCTTCAAGTGGTGACTTCACTATCAAATTCAATAAGGTATTCTACTGGGAGAAACTATAGGGGTTTGTTTGGTCCCCTCCTCGAACCTGAAAGGGTTTATACTAGGAGAGAAAATAGGCTAGCTCCTCGTATACTCCTAATATACAATCTCTAATATACATTTGTTATTTGTGCATATTAATCCTTCTATAACATCAATAATAGATGAGTTGTAAAAGCCATGTGATTTCTTAAATATTCAAGGTTATCCTAATCAAATTCCGAACAAAGCTCTTGAAGTTGCCTTCTTTTAAGAGAAATAATGTTGTTAGTGCAAAAAATCATGTTCGAAGTTTTAGCTTGTGCATTAGAAAGTGACAAAACACCCATAACTACGAGGATGCAAAGATGAAATTCTTTGTATTGTCCTTGGAGGAAGATGCCATCGATTGGTTCATAAATAAATATGATGATAAGTTTAAATCTCTTTAGGAAATCCTGGATTCCTTTAGCGAAAGATGGGGTGATAAGAAAGAAGATCATTATTTGATGGATGCTTTGCATGCAAGTCAAAAGAACGAAATAGAGACTAAGGAAGAGTCTAATAAAAAATTCAATGACTTAGTCAAAAGTTTAGATAGAAATATTAGACCTTCCGATGATGCCATATTGATACATTATATGGCGTCTTTGATGGTGAAATTAGATATCAGTTAAGAGATAGAGATCCATCAAATCCAAAATAATCCCAAAAGATGGCCATCAAAATTGAAAGAAACATGCAAGCTTTATGGAAGTCTAACATTCTTGGTTTCATAAGGGGGACTTCATCCAAATCTCACAAAGATAAGAAAGATAAATTAGAAACCCAAGAATCTTCAAGTGATTCTGTAAAGGGACTTACCCAATTAATTAAGTAAATGGATGTTAATCATGCAAATAAAATGACAACCATGTAGAATAGGTTGATAGCCATGGAGAGGTCCCAAATAAATTGAGGTGAACAAAAGCTCACTCACACAAACATTACCAAAATATTTGGAATATCGAATAAGCCATAATAAATAATGTATTTGTATTGATGATAGGATAAGAGATAAGATAAGATAAAGGATGATTACAATGGTTGATAACCCGCTTATTAAATAGGGCTTGGGAATTGTGAATGAAAGGTCATGTCCTTTCATCTTAAGTATAATTAATTATGTTTATTATTAATTATTTAATTATTATATTTATTTTATGTTCGTTAAATTGCCTTCCCCTTAAGGGAATATTTGTCCTCAAATATGTATTGGCATTAATGTATGATTTACTTTAATCTTGTCGTCTCGGGATCCTTTCCCTTTTTGTATTTGCGACATTTGAGGAAATGAGCCGATACGAATTACGGATTCCCAAGCAGAATTGTCGCGTCGTATTTGTTGTGGTCCATCCCAGATCTATTTTTATCAAAGCTCTGAGATATTTTTGTGGGACAATTCGTCTCAATTGTTGCTTAGTATGTCGATATTTTCACATGTCCACATAAGTCTTCCGTGAATATTCATTTTGACCCTGTCATTGGTCAAAATAACGATTATAATTAGGATGTCTATAACGTGTAGGTGTTGTTTGTTCTTCTTTCTTTTGGACTGCGGAAAGGACTCTCTTCACTTCCTCGATTTGATTTTTGAATGCATTTTCCTGGATCTATGCTAAGTTGGTTCTCCAGTAGATTGTCGTGATTCTGCATCTTTTCGATTCTTTCATCTTGCGACTTTTTTTTAATTTCTAACTCCTTGATTTGATTTTGTAGTTCCTAATTACGATTATTTAGACACTGGTTTTATTCTTGCTTTTCCAGTATTTTTCCTTTGAGATATTCACTGGCGTGTTCCCTCTTGCTACTGTTTTTCAATTTTTGGTTTTTGTAATCAGGGTTTTGTTATGATTTCTTAATCTGAAAATTTCTTCAAAATTGTTGGATATTGTTTTATTACTCTTTGCAATCTCCAGCTTGTGTTCCTTTTTAGAGTCTTTATTTTGTTGTTGAAGAACTTTTATCTGTTGTCGATACTGGTCGACCACTGATTCTTGATCTGTTAATCTCTACCATATGTGTGTCAGTTCTTCATCTTTGTCGTTAACGATTTTGTTCAAGTGTATTATTTCTGCTTCGTAATTACTTATTTCTTTCTTTATATCTTGATTTTTTTGTCTCTTATTGAACTCACTTTCGTCTTTTAATTTCTCAATTTGGGCAGACAATTTTTCTATATGATTTATCTAGTCGGAAATTTTTTGTTCCTTGCGCTCTTTTTGCATCTTATGTAATTTAATCAATACTTCCAATTTTGTATTCATGTCTTGTAACTCTTCATTTTATCTTCGATAACGCTTTAACTTGGCTTCTAATTTCTCTATATGTAGTTGCAAACCGAATTCCATGGTCTCTGACTTCTTAAATGATAGATGGTTATCGATTTCTTGACGAGTCTTCCTTGGATTCTAGTTTCTTCGACAATATATAGTCTTGACTTCTTATCTTCTTTTCTTTTGCTTCTTCGATGATAGAAGATCTTCCTTTTTTTTGATACTATCTTCTTCTTCTTCTTTTTTATAATAATAAATATTAATTTATTTAATTAATATTATTATTATTATATATAAATTATATAATATTTGTATATAGTTTTTTTTAAACAAATATTATAATAAAGTATTATAATATTATATATATATATATATTGTTATAAATATATATGATATAACAATATATTCAAATAATATATTTTATTATATTATGTTATTGTTATAAATATATATGATATTACAATATATTGAAATAATATATTTTATTATGTTATGTTATAATATATATTTTTTGTGTGTGTAGGTAATGGGGAGTGGCGGCGTCAAGAATGGCGGATGGAGGAGGAGGCGATGACGATAGAAGATGTGGCGGAGGAGGTGGCAAAGGGTGGTAGAGGAAGCAGTGAGGAGGTGGTCAGTTGAGGGGCATGGAGGAGAAATCGCAGCATGGAGAGGCTGCATGAGGGAGCTGCGCAGGTGGGAGGGAAGGGAGGTGGAGCAGGCAGCACGACGTGAAGGAGGACACGGGGATGGAACACAGTGGGAAGGTGGAGCAGGTGTGTGGTGTGAAGGAGGACACGGTTTGGGTGTGAGGAGGAGACCACACACATGGGGGTTGGCAGCTGGTGCAGCGAGGTGGACGTGGTGGAGGGACGCATCGTGGATGTAAGGTGGAGGATGGTAGAGAAGGGAAGAGTTTTGAGGGATTTGGAGCAGTGGCGTGAGGGATATGGGGAGGGAATGGAGCAGCAGTGGAGCGTGGAGAGATGAGGAGAGAAGACTGCAGTTGTTCTTGTTTTTTTTTTCTTCATGTAGATGTCCAAGGGCCTTTTAGTTTGGTCAAAGACCAGAAATGAGATAAACTCTCAATACGATGGCTAATAGCCTGAAATCAGTGAGGCTTGAGGTCAGCTCTAATGCCACATGAGGTGAAAAAAAGTTCACTCACACAAAGATTACCAAAATATTTGGAATATCGAATAAGCCATAATAAATAATGTATTTGTATTGATGATAGGATAAGAGATAAGATAAGATAAAAGATGATTACAATGATTGATAACCCGCCTATTAAATAGGGCTTAGCAATTGTGAATGAAAGGTCATGTCCTTTCATCTTAAGTATAATTAATTATGTTTATTATTAATTATTTAATTATTATATTTATTTTATGTTCGTTACACAAATAGATTCCACCCCAAGCAAAATGAAAAATGGAAAAAGAAGCATTCATCTCAAGAACATCGACTTCCAAATCCTTTGGAGACCAATAATATGGTTAATTGCCATGTGGTTCCTTATTTTAGGCCTTGTGGTGAGTTCC
Organism: Pseudotsuga menziesii; assembly: GCA_001517045.1. NCBI lineage: Eukaryota > Viridiplantae > Streptophyta > Pinopsida > Pinales > Pinaceae > Pseudotsuga > Pseudotsuga menziesii. The sequence goes on along the minus strand of LPNX010499939.1, from coordinate 835,187 downwards.
ATGAAGAATCCACATGCCAAAAAATTCTTGACATCTGTGAGGGTGAACTTGCAAATGAATATATATGCATGCTTACCCAAGTTAAGATGTTCACATAAACAATTTAGTGGAATTAAAGGAAAGTAGTAACCACATGGACAAAGTGACAGAAATATATGGTCCAAAACCTTCCCCTAAGAAAGTAGAAAAAATAGCTAAGTATAGGGGCATCACGTATCAAAGAAGAGGAACTCAAAGTCAAAGTAGGCCTCCAACAAGCACTCCAAAGGCACCTTTACCCCCTATATAAAAATTTCCCTTCAGATAAAGAATTAAATATTGATTTATGAGGATGGATAAATAATGCAGGTTATGGATTCTGTAACAGAACTTGCAAAGATACAATCCCAAAAAGAAAATCTACTCAAAGCCTTAGAAGACCCTCCTTCAAGCAATAATGTGTCAAAGACTAATCAAAAGGATGTTGAAAGGTCTCAAGTTGTACCCTACCAATATTCACATGTAATCTTACAATTTAAAGATAGGGGTAATGAAAAGAATCGACTCTTTTTCATTACTTTGCTTGTGAATAATATCACCTTCACGATTGTATGCTTGATTCTAGAGCAACTTCAAATGTCATGACAAAGAAGGTGTTGAAACAACTAAACTTAAGAGTTTCAAGTCCTTACCATAACATTTGTTCCATGGATAGTAAAAATATGGAAGCGTGTGGTTTAATAAAGGACTTGCAAGTACATTTGGTTGTGTATCCTCACATTCAGTTAACAATGGACATTGTAGTAGTTGGTGTGCCTAATGCTTGGGGAATGTTGATTTCTAGAAAGACGGTTGTTGATTTGGGAGGGAATATACAAATGGATCTAATATATGACACTATTCAATCCAATTGGGAACATGATTAGATTAAATAGGGAACTAGAAAGAAAATATCATGTAGAAGACCCAAAGTGTCCAAGAAATGAGTTAAAATATAAAGGAGATGAGTTGGGAAATTATGTCATGTTATCTAACTTTTTAGAGTCCATAAAAGAAAAGGTTAAAGAGGAAAAAATTAATGAAATATGGCATATTCATTTTGATGGTGCCAAATCTAGATCTGGAAGAATTTATGTTATTGTCATCAAGTCCCTTTCTTGTCAAGTATTCAAATTTGCATATAGGTTGGAGTTTGATGCCCCAAATAATGTGGTTGATTATGAGGGATTATTGATTGGCTTGGAAATCTACAAGGATATGGGTGCAAAGTTGTTAAATATTAAGGGTTATTCATACTTGGTTGTCTCATTGTTTAAAAACAAGTTTTCATGCAAATATTAAAGGTTAAAAAGATATAGGAATGTGGTGTGGCACACCGTGGAATTCTTTGATGCTTTAAATATTACCGCATTTCCTAAAGAAATGAATTCTAAGGATGATGAGCTTGATGTAGCTGCTTCTATCCTACAACTTTCATAAGGTTTAGTTAAGGAAGATGTTAATGGAAATCATATTTAGGCCTTCAGTTCTAGACAATGTGGATCACTAACAATTCTTCAAGGATGATAAACAAGTTATTAATTTCTTGAATAATATTCTCGGTTTTGTTGATTTCCAAATTAGTTGTAAAGAAAAGGGTTGTTTGTTGATGTATTTGTAACTTCGGAATGTATTCACTTGTATATCTTATGTTGTATTTCATTGTACCCTGATGTTCCTATCGAGAGAAGCATTAATATAATAAAGTCATGTAAAGTCATAGAGGTTAACCCTCCATTGTAAGTTGGGGCAATAGTCCCCACAATTGAGGGGTACTAGGGTTATTAGACTCTCCTAGTGAGATCAGGACTGGTAAGTAATTTTCAAGTGGAAAACTAGTATAAATAGAGAGTGAGACTCTCTATTTGAAACACACACTCACTCAACTGTAGCACATGCGTGAGAGAAGAGGAGCTCACACAAGTGAGAGAGGATAGTTTTCAAAGATCATCTTTGTGTTTTTGGGTTTTACTTTTTTCCATTGGTGCTCATTCTAACTCTGAGGAAGTTGCAGGGTTTTCTCCTTTATGGTTTCCCCGAGGAAAACTTTGTATGTCTCTTGTCTCTTGTGATTATTGTTGTGCATGTTATTCTCTCAGATAAGATCCTAGATCATATTGATTAAATGCTAAAAATATAACATGGTATCAGAGCTAGCCTAAGAAGAAGATACTGTGCAGCTGAAGAAGCTAGGGATTCCTACTTTTGGGTCTCTCTCCATAAATCATCAGCAAAAGGAGGCTAGGTTAACTCTTCATTGAAGGGTGCATCTTTCTGTCGAAGTAGAATCTAATTTTGAGCATTTTCAGTTTTTTACCTAACACTACAGTAGGAAATTAGTGCTTTTCACAGAAGTGGAATTTTCAAGTGAGCCCAACATAGGATTTCTCTCCTCCTCAAAATCAAAGTTTAGAGACCAAGATCTAAATTTTTGGTTGGGTAGAACTTCGGGAAAGTCAAACCCTAATTTGCCCCTGAACCAGAAAACCAACATTGCAGAAGATTAGCTCTAGATCCAGTTCCGACATCTCAAATTGGTAAGATCTAAATATTTTGTATTTCCATTTGAGGTTCTTGGTTAATATGTCTCATCACACCAAGATTGATGAAAATCTTGAAGGAGCTGAAAACTTCTGAGCATGGAAGTATAGGATCTCACTGGTTCTTGAAGAAAATGAATTGGAAACCTACATAAGTGGAGAGGTTCCAGTTCCAGAGGGAGATGAGGCTAAGGCCTTATACAAGAATAACTTGGTCAAGGACAAGAGGATTATTAACGATTCAATCTAGGATCACCTTATACCACAGGTGTCTTCCTTAAAGACACCTAAAGAGATGTTTGATTCCTTGACCAATCTATTTGAAGGGAAGAACATAAATCGGAAGATGACTTTGAGAAATTAGTTGAAGAATGTAAAGATCTAGAATGCAGAGACCATATAGTCATACTTTACAAGGGTCTCTCAAATAAAATAAAAACTTGAAGCAATGGATGAAGAAGTAGAGAATGCAGAAATTGTGATGACCACCTTGAATGGTCTCCCTAGGTCATGGGACTCCTTCATCCAAGGGATTTGTGCTAGAAGAAAGATAATCACTTTCAATAGGCTGTGGGAAGAATACTCACAAGAAGAAGCTCAAATAGTAGCTCGAGAAGAAAATATGGGAAATGAAGATCAATCTCTCATAGCACACACCAAGAAAAGCAGAAGGGGCTACCATCGTCCAAATGGTAAGCATTCTCACCAGAATAAAAAAGATAACCCTAAAAGATATAGCAGAGATCTATCTAAAATCAGATGATATACATGTGACGAGAGAGGACATTTTGCTAGAGAGTGTCCTACAAAAAAAGGTGGCTCTCACAAGAAGAAGGGAAACAAAAGAAGACATCATGCTCACACTGTAGAAGATGATGAACCTCCCAAAAAGAGAGTCAAAGAAGAAAGTGAAGACTCTTCAAGTGATGAAGAATATGTTTTGATTTCTACCCTCACGGGAACTGTCACACATGGATGCAACGATTGGCTCATAGATAGTGGTGCTTCCAAGCATATGACGAGATTCAAAGAAACCTTTGTGAAACTATCCGAACATGAGTCACCCCACAAAGTGAAACTTGGGGATGACTACCAGTATCCCATAAAAGGTAGGGGTGAATCCTCCTATAAACTAGACTCTGGAAAGTCTATGAAGATGAAGGATGTCTTGTTTGGACTAGGACTAAAGAAGAAACTTCTCTCCATCTCTGCATTAGATGCAAAAGGGATGAGGGTTCAATTTGTAGATGGCCAAGTCCTTATGTGGCGAAAGGGAAAGACTATAGATGATGTAGTAGTGATTGGAGAGTAAGAGGGAGGAATATACAAATTAAAGGGCCAACTAGAACAAGCTTTGTTCCATGACTCAGTAGAACCAAGTGAACTTTGGCACAAAAGGCTTGCACATGTGCACTACAGGGCACTACCACTTGCAAGAAAAGTTGTTGAAGGTCTTCCAGAAATATAGGAAAAACATGAAGGTATTTGCAAAATATGTGTGGAAGGAAAGAACACAAAGAAGACATTTCCAAGTAGCGAGAGCAAGGCAAAAGGAATCTTGGAAATCATCCACTTCGATGTATGCGGTCCAATGCCATCCAGTTCATTAAGTGGGTATGTATATTATGTTTCTTTCATTGATGATTTTTCTAGGAAGACATGGATACATTTCTTGAAAAGCAAGGATGAATTATTCAATAAATTCAAGTAATTCAAAGCCTTGATCGAGAACCCCACAACGAATAAAATCAAGACCTTTCGATCAGAAAATGGTGGATAATTCACATCATATGAATTCAAGGAATTAGGCAGAGATTCAGGGATTAAGAGGGAGTTGACCACTCCATATAATCCACAACAGAATGAGGTTGCAGAAAGGAAGAATAGAACAATTATGGAAGCAGCAAGGAAAATTCTTCATGATCAAGATCTTCCCATGCATCTATGGGCAGAAGATGCCAATACAGTTGTGTATGTACAAAACCGTACTCCACATAGAGTACTTGAAAACAAGACACCTGAAGAAGTCTTCTCTAGAAAGAAACCAGAAGTCAGTCATCTCAGAATATTTGGTTGTCCAGTGTACATACACATTCCAAAAGAAAAGAGGACAAAGTTAGATCCGTCAGGAAAGAAGGGTATATTTGTGGGATATAGTGAAAGCTCGAAGGCTTACAAAATATAGTTCCCATGATTCAAGAAGATTGAAATCAGTAGGGATGTGCAATTTGACGAAGACTCCGCTTACAACAAATCCAGAAAAAGACCTATTGCAGAACTTGAAGAAAGATAAGTACCCAGGATCCAAGATACAACTATGAACGAAGCAACTCCAAAAGAAGATCGAGAAATGGAAGAGCCTCAGGAACCTGTAGATCTACCCCAAGAGAAGAATCCTTAAAAAAGGAAGCATGCATGGGTACGAGAGGCTATCCAAGGTGTAGAGAGATATGGGGCTCCAGAAGAAGTGCACAGAGAAAGGAAGAGAACTAGGTCCTATTCCATTTATGTAGCCCTACTGTGTGACATCATTAATAAAGAACCTTCCAACTATGAAGAAGCAGCAGAAAAGAAAGAATAGAAGGATGCTATGATTGAGGAGTACCAGTCGATAATGAAGAATGATGTATGGGATGTGGTTCCAAGACCAGAGGGGAATTTTGTTGTGACTTCCAAGTGGATCTACAAGATCAAGCATGCTGCATATGGAAGCATAGAGAAATATAAAGAAAGATTCATGGAAGGGATAGACTATGAAGAAAATTTTGCACCTGTGGCTAGATACACTTCCATCAAATTAGTGCTTGCTCTGGCTACAATGATGAAATGGAAGATACACCAGATGGATGTCAAGACCGCGTTCTTGAATGGTGTAGTGGAAGAGGAAGTGTATGTGGAGCAGCCACTCAGATTTGAGACACATGATAGGGAGACTCATGTGTGAAAATTGAAGAAGGACCTGTATGGTTTGAAATAGGCACCCAGGACATGGTACGACAGGATTGACAACCTCCTAACTAGCTTGGTATTTACCAAGAGTAAAGCAGGTTCAAACCTTTACTACAAGGTTGAGGAATGGAACCCAGTGGTACTCCTACTGTATGTAGATGACCTGTTTGTAACAGGTGAGGATGGGTTGATAGCTGACACGAAGAGGAAGCTTGCTGCCGAATTTGAGATGAAAGAATTGGGTATGATGCATTACTTTCTAGGCATGGAGGTGTGGAAGAATGCGGATGGAATATCCCTAGGACAAGGGAAGTATGCAGTAGAGATCTTGAAGAGGTTTGGGATGATGGATTGCAAGGCCATGACCACACCTATGGAATCGAACCTGAAGCTATTAGGTGACGCTTCATCAGAGTTGGTTGATGCTACGATGTATCGTCAGATGATTGGGTCCTTAATGTACCTGATGAATACGAGACTAGATATTTTCTTTGTTGTGAACACATTGAGCCAGTTCCTAACAGATCCAAGACATGTTCACCTGATTGCTGCAAAGCATATTCTGAGGTACCTGAAGGGTACATTTGACTATGGAATCGAGTATGAGGCAAATCAGAAGATTAAACTGGAGTTTAATGTGGATTCAAATTGGGCAGGCAGTGTCATTGATAGGAAGAGCACTTCAGGGTGTTGTTTCAGTATGGGATCAGGTGCGATCTCTTGGTTTAGAAGGAAGCAGTCTTGCATGGCACTAAGTACAAACGAAGCAGAGTATGTCATAGATTGTTCAGCTAGTTGTGAGGCAG
>LPNX010499939.1:801158-828430 GCA_001517045.1 Pseudotsuga menziesii | reverse complement strand
TCAACCATGGTTATTTATATTGTGCATAAAAAGTAGTGTAGGAGGTGAGTTGTCATATATACCTACCCCATAAAACCCCTAACTCATACTATTTTAATATATCTTATTTTTTGTAGTACATCTCTTAGGAGGCCCATTTTTGACCTCAAATTCTCTCTAATGGTGGCTGAGGAAGCTACTATATGATTTGTTTGATCTCCAGTTGGATGCTACTTGTATATATTGTGACAACCAGATTTGTGTGAAGTTTTCGAAGAACCTGGTGTTCCATGACAATTCGAAGCATATCTAGATAAAATATCACTATATCATGGATATGCTGCAGAGAGAAGCTGTGAAGTTCCAGTATGTTGCGACGGACGAATAGATAGATGATGTGTTGACCAAGCCATTAGCCATAGTGAAGTTTGAGTACTTCAAGGAGAAGCTTGGTGTTCTCCATGATCAAGGTTCCTTCCAAGGGGAAGTGATGAGTCCGTGTGCCTTTCTGACATGGTGGTAGGATTGGTTCCTCCCATGATTAGATGTAAGTGTTGTGCCTTTCTAACATGGTGGTAGGATTGGTTCCTCCCATGGTCAGATATAAGTGTTGTTCCTTTCTGACATGGTGGTAGGATTGGTTCCTCCCATGGTCAGATGTAAGTGTTGAACCTTTCCCTGGATGGTAGTAGGTGTGTCCTACCATGCAGGCAGATGTAAGTGAAGAGCCTTTCCCCAAATGTTAGTAGGTGTGTCCTACCATGCCGATGGATGTAAGTGCAGATCCTTTCCCCGAATGGTAGTAGGTGTGTCCTACCATGACGGTGGATGTAAGTGCAGATCCTTTCCCTGGATGGTAGTAGGTATGTCCTACCTTGCCAATGTATGTAAGCGTTGGGGCCTTTCCTTGGATGGTAGTAGGCATGTTCTACCATGCCAGTGGATGTAAGTGTTGGGGCCTTTCCCTAGATGGTAGTAGGGGTTTCCTACCATTCCAATGGATGTAAGTGTTAGGGCCTTTCCCTTGATGGTAGTAGGTGTGTCCTACCATGCTAGTGGATGTAAGTGCTAGAGCCTTTCTCAGATTGTAGTAGGTGTGTCCTACCATGCCAATGATATAAGCATTGAAGAAGAAGACCTACATGGATATTAGGACTACAACCAACATGAAAAAGGGTTGGCTCTATAGAAATTCTTATGACGAGTAGACTTGAGAGATAGCACCATTTTCTCGAGATAGTGGGAGCAGTGACGACGATCCAGCTTTGATGATGATCTTGTGATGAAGACTTGTGCTATTGAACTGTGTCAAAAGAATACCTTCCTAGTTAAGAGGGAGTGTTGATGTATTTGTAACTTCATAATGTATTCACTTGTGTATCTTATGTTATATTTCATTGTACCCCGATGTTCCTATCGGTAGAATCATTAATATAATAAATTCATGTAAATTCATAGAGGTTAACCCTCTGTTGTAAGTCGGGGCAATAGTCCCCACAGTTGAGGGGTACTAGGGTTATTAGACTCTCCCAGTGAGGTTAGCCCTGGTAAGTAATTTTCAAGTGGAAAACTAGTATAAATAGAGAGTGAGACTCTCTATTTGAAACACACACTCACTCAACTATAGCGCATGACTGAGAAAAGAGGAGCTCGCACAAGTGAGAGAGAGAACAGCTATCGGAGATCATCTTTGTGTTTTTGTGTTTTACTTTTTCCATTGGTGCTCATTCTATCTCTGAGGAAGTTGCGGGGTTTTGTCCTTTATGGTTTCCCCGAGGAAAACTCTTTGTGTCTCTTGTCTCTTGTGATTATTGTTGTGCATGTTATTCTCTTAGATAAGATCCTAGATCCTATTAATTAAATGATAAAAATCTAGCATTGTTGTAATCCAGAATATGATCATCTAGTTAACCAAGTCCCTAGAAGTGTTATTGCTTATGAGCGATTGTTTGATAGATAGGATGGCCACAAAAAGAAAGAAGAAAATGGTATGAAACCAAGGGAATACATTGGAATTAACATAGAATTAGATTAAGATCCTAAGATGGTAAAAAAATGAAAGAACACATCAGAAAGGGAAATGAATCAAGTAATAAAATTGTTGAAGGAATATAGAGATTTTTTGGCCTTTTCATATGGTAAGCTTAAATTTTATGAGGATCTAATTAAGCATACTATTCCCTTAAAAGAGGGATCTAAGCCCTTCAAGAAGAAATTAAGGCAAATGAATCCTAAGTCGATTCCCTTAGTCCAATAAGAACTACAAAAGATGTCAACATGTGGGATAATTGTCCCAACAAGATATTCTTCTTGGTGTTCGAACTTAGTAGTTGTTAGAAAGAAGAATGGTGCAATTAGATTGAGTGTGAATTTAAAAAATATGAACATAACTTGTGAAAGGGATCTCTACCCCCTTCCCAAAATGAAAACATTATTACAAAGAGTAACAATTTATTGAATGATGTTAATGCTTGATGTTTTTTCTGGGTATAACCAAGTCATGTTTAAAAAAAAATATCAACACAAGGCTACACTCACCACTCCATGGGGGACTTTTCAATCTGTGAGAATGCATTTTGGTTTATCTAATGTTGAGGTTATCTTTTAGAGGGCCATGCATTATGCTTTTAGAGGGAAAATCATTGAGATATATCAAAATGATTTAACAGTGTTTTCTAAGGATGGGGATAGCCACATCAAACATTTAAAACAAGTTTTTGAAAGGTGCAGGGAATTTGGAATTTCATTAAATATGGCTAAGTCAGTTTTTGGGGTAATTGAGGGGAAACTATTGGACCATATAGTTTCAAAACATGGGGTTAAAATAGATCTTGAAATATTTGAAGCAATCCAAAAGATCCCTTTTCCAACATCGAATAAGTCTCTTCAATCTTTCTTTGGAAAAACAAATTTTGTTCACTGGTTCATTTGAAATTACGTTGAAATAGCCGAACCATTTTACAAGTTGCTTAAGAAAGATGTCAAATTGGAAGGGGATGATACAGATAAGAAATCATTTAAAGAAATAAAAGCATGCATATCTAAAGCTTCTGTCCTAGTAAGTCCATATTATTCTAAGGACTTCAATATTTTCTCCTTTTCTTCTGAACATACCATTACATGTGTCTTTCTCCAAACAATTGACCAAGGTCAAGACCAACCCATTGCTTACATGAGTGGTGCCTTACATGATTCTGAATTCAAGTATCATACAATTTAAAATCAAGCATATGATTTCATTAAGTCCCTCAAACACTTCAAAAATTTTATTGGGTACTCTAAGGTGATTGGGTATGTTCCTAATTCAACAGTCAAAGATCTATTAGCTCAATCGGAAGGGTTAGGTGCAAGAGGAAGATGAGTGGCTAAGATTTAAGAGTATGAGTTAGATATTAATACCACTAAATTAGTTAAAGGACAAGGTTTAGTTCAAATGTTGACTGAAAGTGACAAAAATGATTTGGACATGATTTTTGAAAATGATGAACCTAAATATTCCCCAAATCTTCAAAAACTAGAACAATTTGAATGGTATGCATCTATTATGTTCTATATTAAGCATGGCACATGCCAAAGTCATCTAGTGGGTCATAATAAAATATTCTTAAGACTAAAAACGTCTAATTATTTCAATACACAAATGGGACTAGGATGGAGGAATCCAAATGGTATAATCCGTAGATGTGTTAACGAAGATGACGCCAAAAGTCTCATAAGTGAGTTTCATGTTGGGTTTTGTGGGGGTCACTATGTAGCTAGAACTACAACTCATAAAATTATCAGGGTTGGTTATTATTGACCTTCGATCTTTTCTAATATCCATAAGTTTGTAAATCGTTGTGAGCCTTATAAGATTTTCACATGTAAGCAGAAGTTTGCTTCCTTTCCCTTACATCCATTTGTAGTGGAAGCTCCTTTTCAGCAATGGGGATTGGAGTTCATAGGAAAAATTAAAGATAATTCAAGTAATGGTTACTCATGGATCCTAACAACTATAGATTACTTCACTAAATGCATAGAAGGAATTCGTACCAAATCAACAATTGAAAATGTTGTTATGGACTTCCTTGAAGACAAAATACTAACAAGATTTGGGGTGCTAGAAAAAATAACAATAGCTAATGCAAAAGCCTTTAACTAAACAAAGATTTTATCTTTCTATTTTGAATATGGCATTATTTTGTCTCATTCGTCAAATTACTATCCTAAAGGAAATGGTCAAACAAAGTCAAGTAATAAGAATTGAATGACTATAATCAAGAAAATAGTTGGAGAAAACAAGGCATGGGATAGTAAAATCAAGTATGAATTATGGGATGATAGGATAACAAAGAAATATTCTACAATAAAAATTCCTTTTGAATTGGTTTATGGTTTGGATGTCCAATTACCAGTGCACTTTAGGCTTCAAGTATATGGTATATTTCAAACATCTAGTTCAAGTGAGGATACCATTGAGAACATGATTAATCAGATAATTGAACTTGATGAAAGTAGAAGGAAGGTGTATGATCAGAGTTATAAGAACCAAGAAAAAATTAAAAGGGAATTTTACAAGTCAACAAAGCAAAGAGTTTTCAGTATTGGTGATACAATTTTGTTATGGGATAAAAGAAAGGAAAATCCAGGGAAGCACAAAAATTTGACAGCCTATGGACACGTCCATTTATCATCAGGGGTGTAGTAGGTCCAAATTATTTCCCACCTTAGAAATTTGAATGGTGAACCCATGAACTTACCAGCAAATGGGAAACAACTCAATTTATTCTTCAAGTGAGGAATATTTGGTGTCCAAAGGGGCACTCTTTGTAACGTATCTCTAACATTTCTTCGTTATTCTTTTGTTTTATTTAGACATTTACATGTGTGTAATTTCTTTTAATGTATTTATGGATTATAGGATTCTTTGGTTCATGGTATATGCATTCATTTTGTTGATTATTTGTTATTATTTATTATTTTACACATGGTTCTTATGTTAGGTATGTTGAAGTTTCTTTCTACAGATTTTGAGGTTCTCGCATGCTTTCTGAAAATCAAGCACACATCCCTGAGTTGGATCCAAAATGTTTACCACCTAACCAACTAGGTGGGAAATCAAGTACCATGCAGTTGTGCCATGTACCATGAAGACAAAACAAAGTGTACCTAACACAATTAATCAAGCTCCAAAAGACTCAACAAGGAAATTTTGTCTCTTTCTCTTATTCTTCTTCTTCTTCATGAAATTTCAGCACCCCTATGGGGGATTCTGTAAAGATACGTTAGTGTGATGGTTTTTTTAATTGTAAAACTTATTTTCCTATGAATTTATCACTAGGGAAGTCCTTTTATCGTGTTTTTTTCCTTGGATAATTAAATTTGTTCATTAGTAATTTTAATTATTTGAGTTTTTTCACTCAAAATTCCTTCAGAGTGGTGAAAGACATTCTAATGATTGATCCCATGGGGTGATTAAGGTGTAGGAGTGTTTTATATTACCATGATAAATATTATCCAGATTCTTGCGGAATTTCATTAAGTTTTACCTAGTTTTTTTTAATTATTTGTAATTAAAAAATGTCCTTCAACATAAAATGTTGTGATGTAAAAGAGGGATAAGTGGTCCTTAGTCATGTTCTTTAGGGGTATGGGTACTCAAAATCAATGGTAAAATACCCACTACACATTTGAACCAATTTTGGAGTCATAAGAATGAATCATTTTGAGTCTAGACAACTTTTTGTGTAGGTCAGTAAAAAAATCATGAAAAAATCACAATAATTAAAAATGACGGTTTTTGTAAAGTGACTAAAGTCACTTGGAAAGGGGAAAATAAGTTTCCTAAAGTCATATTATGTACCTATAATTATTTCAAAGAACCCCCCTCACCCATGTAAAGTTTCATGAGTTTTGAAGTTGACTTCCTAGGGGGGGGCACCCTCTCTAACCATGGGGAATGAAAAGAAAAGAAATAAGTCAAGGGAGGGGTTCCATCTTCATGGTCTCCCCTCTTTTGACCTAACCATAATATATAAGACTTCGTATGTAGTTTTTCCCCTCTCCATTATTTGGTTTTTAAACCAAGGAGGTGCCCCCTTTAGGAAGTGCACCCCCTTTCATGGGCCTCCCTCCTTTCCATTTGACAAGTGGAAAGCATGCAAGAGGGGCCTCTCATTGTCTTTTATCTTATAAGGATACCTCTCATTCTCATTTGGGTTACAACTTATTTCTACCCACGCTCTCTCATTCTTTCATGCTCACTTGCTCTCATTGTGCTCAAAGAGAAGCAAGCTATTGTAATTTCCAGCCATTGCTATTTTCTTAATGAGAAGAAATATTTGGAGGAGGTCGAGGTTCTTGGCTCTTGTGTGAGGTATCATTGTGCATATTGGTTTCTCAATCATTTGTGGATCTCAAGCAAATTATTTTGCTTGAGAATAATATTTGGTATTCTATTACATGTTATGTGAGTTGTCTACTTAGCATGTGAGAAATTCATGAATTTCTAGTTTGAATTAGTGATTTCTCACTTCTTTGCTTAGATTTCCCACCCTCATTTACATTGTGAAGCTAAATTTTGTTATAGGTTACCAAGGCTTAGAGAGTGGGATAACTCATTTTTTAAACAACAAAGAATAACCAAGCTCCATCTTTAATTTTCTAACTATTTTTTGCTGCAAATTTGAGCTTTATGGCTCTCTAAACAGTGATTTCCAGCATTACATCTTGACTATTTTTATTTATTCATAAGTTGCAGATTTTTTACATGCAAACGTTTGATGTGTTTTAAAAGTAATTTCTAGCATTTTTGTAGATTATTTGCTTGATATTTGGTGCAGGTTTTTCACACTACAAGGGGAGGTTCTGCAAAAAAAATGGAGAGAAAAAAGGACATAAATTTCCATGTCAAAACCACCTCCAAACGTCTTTCCATAAAGGGCCAAAAACACACTTTTTCTACTTCCATACTCTAGTTCTTCTATAAAAATTGTTCTTTATTTGTTAAGGCCAAGAGAATCTTTTGTGCCTAGTTCCATTTTTATTTCAAGTCAAAATTGTACTTTACTTTCAATTTTCAGCCATCCATTGCATCCAAAGGTTGTTGGGATTGCCCACCCTTGCATTGTAAGTGAAGAGGGGCTAGGGGTTTCCTACTTAGTTTAATTTCCAATATTTTAGTTCTCCTATTTTGCTCCATCTCTTCCTTTTTATTTGTTAATTTTTTTTCCCACACCTTGCATGTGTAGTGGCTTTGCCCTCTTGCAAAATCGTGTTGGCTAGTTTAGTTTAATTTTGAGTAACATTCTTCATTCTTTGTAAAGCAATATAAACCTTGCCCCACTTTTGCTCCGTATTCTCTCCCCTTGCTAGTTCATCCAATCATGGGTGAAGAAAAACGGGCCAAAGTTTGAATCGACTAGTTTAAATAAGCACTTTAACAACTTATTTTGAAATTGAGAAAATAAGGATTAGTTGTGGAGATAGAGAGGTTGAAGGGATCGTTGTGGCGCTGTGTTCCTCCTATTGAACACCCTTCTAGTATTTGGAACTGATTTGTGGAGCTAGAAGAGGACCTTGTGTTTTTTTGTTGATTACCCAACGATTTCTCTCAATCAAAGAATAAGGGTTAGAGGTAGTCACTTTAGATAGATTTTACTTTTCATGTCCAAAACACTAATTCCCTAAGACAAAGTGAGACTTAAAATTAATTAAAATTTACAGGACTACTTGCAATGCATTTTAATCACTTGTCATTTCACTTTTATTTTTTAAAGAATTTTTATCCAAGTTCTTTTCATTTCCACGAAAATTATTTCAAGTTTCAAGTCCATTTCATTAAGTCAAGTTGTATTTACAAGCAAGTTATTTCGCTCATTTTTTAATGTTTCGAAGTTTGGAAGTAAATTATTGTAATTCCTTTGTGTATCTTGTGTATTATTATTTTCGTTAAACAAGCATTGAGTTATTGTAACTTTTAAGCCCAATAGTTAAGGCACTGGTATAGTCAATAATATGATTGTTTCATTCTTTTAGCATTATTTGGTTGATTTCAAGTAGGTTTGATTGTCATCAATTTATTTGTTGTATATTGTATTATTGTTGGTCATTCAACCCCCTAGACAACTTAGTAGTTGGACTTGCCCCCTTGGCTCCTTTAGGAGTTGGAAATCAAGACGATATTGAGTCTTTGACTTGTAGCTTGCCCCCAAGGACACATTGAGTGGGTGGGAGACTTATCCACATTTGGAGGTGTGTATTAAGTGGCAACAATAATTATGCAGTGGCTAGAACAACACAATAAAACTAGACCTTGTGACTATTGATTAAGTTGTCATTGATGCCAACGATGACTAGTCATTGAATCCAACTATTGAATATTGGTGCCCCTTGTGGAGCCATGAGGATTAGTGTTTAGAGGAGCCCTTTTGACCTTGTCCAAGCCCAAGCTTGAAGCCCTTGGAGGACTTGGGAGAATGGCAAAAGGCCTGGTTACCCATTGTCTTGGTCAAGTGCCTCTAAGTTGTATCTTGGTCCCATTTGAGTCCATTGTTTATCCCTAGATCATGGTTTTCCTTTGGATGATGGTCTCTATGTTGCTTGTACTTGATATGGTATTCTTATTTGTTGTTGGATGAATGATGTGGTAGTTTGGTTCTTGGAGCCCATACACTTTCCCTTATACTCTTGCACATGTTGAAGCTTGGTCGATGATGATATCCCTGGGTCTTGGAATCACACTTGATTGTTCTTCGAGTTAGATGTCATAGATTGATGTTGAATTCCATTTTTTTTACAAGAACAAATGACCCATTCTGTGTTCATTTGTTGAAAACGATATACTTCATATTCCCTTGATTGAAGTCCATTGAGGTACCTTTATTCTCTTGCATGAAAAGGTTTGGGACCCACACACGTAGCCATAATAGAGTTGGTGAACAAATTCATTGAACGCCCTTGAAATTGTTGAAACACTTGTTTGATGAAGATTGATTGGTGGTTGTGGTAATTATCCCAATGGAGACTTTCACATAGCCCATAAAATCTTCTTGTTTGATCTTGATGAAGCCCTTAAACCCTTGACCCTCATATTGGGCATAAGACCACAAGGTTGTTGAGGAAGTCCTTGCTTGATGGCCATAATCCCACAAATATGGTAATGAAACCCTTGTGCATGCCCTTAAAGCCTTTCAAAAAATACTTCAAATTGATTTTTGATGTCTTGCACAAATTAAAGAAAATAAGGGTGAAGGACCATGTTATTGCAAGAAATCCCCACATAGGAAGATAGCCCTCGTCAATCCCTTTGTGTTGATATATGGGAATCTTCTAACTCCTCATGGTTGAAGATATTTTAATTTTTCAAAGTTGTCAAGACAAATTTACCTCATCTTTTGGGTAAGTTGACCAAACAAAAAACAATTACTTTAATTAATTATTAATTTGTTATTTACATGTCGGAATAGCCAATTAAAAAATGAAATTTTGTGTATAAATAGAAGATCAAACATTTCATTTATTCATCAATCAAGTCTCTCTTTGGTATTTCAAAACTCTTGGAGAAAAGTGCGAAACTTTATGAAGGAGAAATTTTTGGGCATCTTTGAGTATTGAAGATATTCACAAAAATTGGCATAACTTTCTCATATACAATCATAATTACAAAATTCTTGGCTCGTTGGAAAGATTGTTGCGAGGGATATGTGATGACATGATCTAGAGTTTATTTTGGTTTGTCTATTATTTCTTCACATTTTGATCTTTGAAAAGGTACACAAGCGGGTTGGTACAAGTTGGTTTAGTTGAGCAAGATTGGCACAAGTTGTCTTATGTGCAGTGGGGTTGACTCACACTGGCTGAGTTGTATGAGAAGTTAGTTTGACTTAGGTGGACTGAGTTTGGTGTGCAATTGGTTAGACTCATATTGACTGAGTCGGATGATGTGTGCAGCTTTATTGTTTTGCACAGATTAATTAGACAACTAGTTTTGCATAGGTTTTTGGTACATGTATGGTGTAGTGGTTAGTTTATGAGAAATGGTCAAATGATTAGCAGTGATCAAATGATGAGCAATGGTCAGTAGTGACAGTGGTTGTGCAGTGTGGTATAGGTGTTGGTTAGCAGGTCTACGGGATCAGTGCGGTTGCAATTCAACAGTTTCTATCTTCATATCAGGGTGGCAGGATAGGGCAATGAAATATAGGGAGATAGGGATTCCTTCAGGTTGTAGCCTCCTTCCAGTTGTAGCTAGGGAATTGAAGTCATTGTCACCAATGGGTTTGTTGCCTCCTTCCAGTTGTTGCTGCAAAACTATTATTATAAAGGCTTCCATGGTTTTTCTCCCAGGACTTGGGTTTTCACGTCAAAATCTTGTGTAATGTGGTTTGCTATGCTTCCTATGTGATGATGATATGATGATATGTGATTATGATATAAATTGTTGATATAATGATAATAACATACTCTGTATAATATTGAATAAGTTGTTGACGATTGTTAATGATGAAAAAATAACAAAAGTTATACGCATTGTTCACCCCCCCTCTCAGTGTGCTCGGTGTGTCCAACAATTGGTATCAGAGTGGGTCCTTCATATGAAGCCCTATCAACTAGAAGGATATATTTCACACACCATGGGGTTCTTAGTGAATGGAGTACCATTATTTTGTTGTACAGATTACTTGATTTGGAAAATAAGAATGCATACTAATCTTGAAGTAGAAGGCATTGGTATATGGAAATAATTTCTTATAGGATGCAATCATCAGAAGAAAGTAAAAATGCCAGCTCGGAAGGAAGTAAAGAAAAATAATTCAATGGATATGGAATCCATTCTAGAATTCCTATCAAATCATGTGAAAAATAAGATAGGGAAGTACAACACAACCAAGGAAATATGGATCAAAATAGAACAATTATACTCCACTAAATAACAAGAAGAAGAGGTTATGAAACTCATAGTTGAATATCTAACAGATTTGCAAAAGAAGAAAATATGAAAGCGCAACTCAATTTTAGAATTGTCGTTCAAGATAGATCAACTCTACCCCATTGAAGAACAAGAAGCAGAAGATAGCTTCATCAAAAGGCCAGTACATGATCGAGGTAAGTATGAAGGTAAGTCCCCTAAACACTATGTTTGTAATATCTTTAAAGATATATGTTTATTAGGTATAGAAGATAAGAGTTATTCTGAATTCATAGAAAGTGATGAAAATCCTTGATCTATAAGTGATAGTAGTATAGCGTATACTAAGATTGAAATCATGGCTATTCTAGATAAGGTTGAATTAGACAATGAAATTACTAATGATAATGTTGAAAGTCTTAGAAGGAATGTTATGAATATCTTAGAAGTAGCAGGAGATTTCCAATAATAGAACCTAGAACTACAATATCAATCAGATAAATATGAGCAAGTGAAAGAGGATGAACATGACAAGGCCACAAAGACCATTATGTGCCTAAAACTCCTAGTCAAAGAAGCCACCAGACTCAAAGAAGAAACACCCAGCTCCTTCAAAGATGAACTTGAAAAGTCATCCACAGAAAATAAAAGGCAGTCAAAAGAAATTGGCAAGATCAGAAGACAGCTAGAAGATAAGGAGAAAGAATTGACTCGCAAGCTCCAAGACAAAGATAATGAGATTAGTACCTTACTTGAAAATTTGCAAAAGGAAAGTACCACCAGTCATAAAGAAGATTCAAGTGACAAAAGGGGGATTCATTTTAGTCATGAGATTGAAGAGAAACTAAGAAAAAAACAAGAATTTGAAATCAAATCCTTGAAGATAGAATTACGAAAGGTATGCCTAAAAAATTTTGAATTTGAAAAAGAACTCTGATAACTCAAAAAAAAAAATCAAGTACTAAAAGGACAACTGCAAAAATCTCATGAGGAAGATCATAACTGAAAAGGACAGATGGAAGATAGTATCGTTAATATGAAAAGAAAGATAGATGAAGTCAAGAAAATTGAAGAGGGCCTAACAAGACAACTCCAAAAAAAGATAGAAATTTGTCAAAGGCAAGAATTGAAGATCCTCTATCAGAAGGAAGACCTGGACAAAACATTTGTTGAATTGAAGACAAACTCAAAGATCAAGAAGAGCACTGAAGAAAGTAAAAGCTTCATAGAAAAAGAAGAAAATGATAACAATAGTACATGTACTCTTAGAAGATCCCAAAATCATCAAGAATCAAGAGAATCTACTGCTCATAGATATCCTATAATGTTCCATGGTCATTGCTACAAGTGTAACAACTATGGTCACAAAGCCGGTCATTGCAGATTTCATGACAGAATCACTCCAAAAAGAAATCAAGGTACATTTTATGTTCAATGTTATAATTGTTATCATTATGGTCATTTTGCAAAACATTGAAGGATACAGGGACAAGTTAAAGTTTAGAGAATAAAGCAAGTTCAATCAAATGTCATGAACATAAATCAACCTACCAAAGTATGGAGAAGAAAGTCGCTAGATTGCACCATAAATCAAGATAGAAATGATGAAATTTTTGAGAAATCCCGAATATCATTTTGAAGACTATCATTTAGTGATATGAAGAACTATGTACTTGACTATCAACAATTATGAAGAATTGATATCAACAATCACACACTTCCTAGTATTCTATAGCAGTGAGTTCCAGCAGTATCCGTGGGACAGAATACAAGTCCATCAAAGTAGCATCAGTTCCCAGTGATAGGGGGAGCAGTATTTCCAAAGGAAGTTCTTGTTTCCATTAATGCAAATAGGAAGAAAAGTTGAAAAAGGAAGAGAAGTTGATGACAGGGGGAGCATGCCCTGAGGGGGAGCAATATTGTCAAAAAATTTCCCTTTGCCATTGATGCCAAAGGGGGAGAGAAGTTTTTGACAGGGGAAGATTGTTCTAAAGAGGAGTTATAGTGTTGTCATCAATGACAAATGGGGAGATTGTTGTTTAAGTTTTCATTGATACCAACTATTGAGTCTTAGTGCCCCTTGTGGAGCCCCCAAGGGTTAGTGTTTAGAGGAGCCCTTTTTACCTTGTCCAAGCCCAGGCTTGAAGCCCTTGGAGGCCTTGGAACAATGGAAAAAGACCTGGTTACCCTTTGACTGTTCAAGTGCCCCTAAGTTGTATCTTGGTCCCATTGGAGTCCATTATTGTATCCCTTGATCCTGGTTGTCCTTTGGTTGATGGTTTATGTGTTGCTTATACTTGATATGGTGTTCTTATTTGTTGTTTGATGAATCATGTTGTAGCTTGGTTTCTTGGAGCCCACACACTTGCTCTTACACTCTTGTACATGTTGAAGCTTGGTCGATGATGATATCCTTGGGTCTTGAACTCACATTTGATGGTTCTTGGGATTAGATGTCATAGAATGATGTTGAAGTCCATGTTTTTTACAGGGACAAATGACCCGTTATGTGGTCATTTGTTGAAAATGATATACTTCATATGCCCTTGATTGAAGACCATTGAGGTGCCCTTATTCTCTTGCATGAAAAGGCTTGGGACCCACACACGTTGGCATAATAGAGTTGGTCAACAAATTTCTTGAACGCCCTTGAAATTGTTGAAGCATTTGTTTGATGAAGATTGATTGGTGGTCGTGGTAATTAATCCAATGGAGACTTAGACATAGCCCATAAAACCTTCTTGCTTGCTTGATCTTGATGAAGACCTTGGTCAAAATAAATGAAGCCCTTAAACCATTGACCCTCATATTGGGCATAATCCCACAAGGTTGTTGAAGAAGCCCTTGCTTGATGGCCATAATCCCATACATATGGTAATGAAACCCTTGTGCATGCCTGTAAAGCCCTTAAAAAAATATTTTAAATTATTTTTTAATGTCCTGTAGAAATTGAAGAAAATAAGGGTGAAGGACCATGTTATTGCAGGCAAGCTCCTCATAGGAAGATAGCCCTTGCCAATCTCTTTCTGTTGATATGTGGAGCATCTCCTAACTCCTCACGGTTGAAGAGATTTTAATTTTTAAAAGTTGTCAAGATGAATTTACCTCATCTTTTGGGTCAGTCGACCAAACAAAAAACAATTACTTTAATTAATTATTAATTTCTTATTTACATGTCGACATAATCAATTAAAATTTGAAATTTTGTGTATAAATAGATGATCAAACATTTCATTTATTCATCAATCAAGTCTCTCTTTTGGTATTTTGCAACTCTTGGAGAAAAGTGCGAAATTTTGTGGAGGAGAAATTTTTGGGCATCTTTGAGGATTGAAGAGATTCACTAAAATTGGCATAACTTTCTCATATTGAATCAGAATTACAAAATTCTTGGCTCGTTGGAAAGCTTGTTGCAAGGGCTATGTGATGACATGATATAGAGTTTATTTTGGTTTGTCTATTATTTATTCATATTGTGATCTTCAAAAAGGTACACAAGCAGCTTAGTACAGGTTGGTTCAGTTGAGCAGGATTGACACAGGTTGTCTTATGTGCAGTTGGTCTGAGACACACTAGCTAAGTTGTATGAGCAATTGGTTTGACTCAAGTGGACTGAGTTTGGTGTACAGTTGGCTAGATTCAGAATGACTGAGTTGGATGATTTGCGCAACTTGATTGTTTTGCATAGATTGATTAGACATATTGTTTTCAACAGGTTGTTGGTACATGTTATTGGTACACGTATGGTGCAGTGGTCAATTGCTGAGAATTGGTCAAATGATTAGTAGTGATTAGATGATGAGCAATGGTCGATAATGACAATGGTTCTGCAATGTGGTACAAGTGTTAGTTAGCAAGTTCACAAGATCAATGCAGTTGTAATTCAGTAGTTTCTATCTTCATATCAAGGTGGCAAGACGAGGCAAAGATATATACAAATCTAGGGCTTCCTTCAGGTTGTAACCTCCTTCCAGTTGTAGCTAGAGAATTGAAGTCATTGTAACAAGGGGGTTGTTGCCTCCTTCCAATTGTTGCTAGAAAACTATTATTATAAAGGCTTATGTGGTTTTCCTCCCCGGACTTGGGTTTCCATGTAAAAATCTTGTGTACTATGTTTTGTTATGCTTCCTATGTGATGATGATATGATGATATGTGATGATGAGCTATAATTGTTGATATAATGATAATAACATACTCTGCATAATATTGAATAAGTTGTTGATAATTGTTAACATTGAAAAAAGTAACAAAAGCTATACACATTGTTCACCCTCCCCCCAACTTCTCAATGTGCTCGGTATGTCCAACAATTGGTATCAAAGCAAGTCATTCACAACAAGCCTTATCAACTTGAAGGAGATATTTCACACACCATGGTGTTCTCAATGAATGGAGTACCATTGTTTTGTGGTACAGATTACTTGATCTGAAAAATAAGAATGTAGGTTTATCTTGAAGCAAAAGGCATTGGTATATGGCAATCAGTGCTTACATGTTACATTCATCCGAAGAAAGTAAAAATAACAGCACAGAAGGAAGTAAAGAAAAGTGATTCAATGGCTATGGAAGCCATTCTCTCCCCATGCCGGTTCATCCAATCTTGGGTGAAAGAAAGGGTCAAAGTTTGAATCGACTAGTTTAAATAAGCACTTTAACAACTTAATTTGAAATTGAGAAAATAAGGATTAGTTGTGGAGATAGAGGGGTAGAGGCTGAAGAGAACGTAGTGGCACTTTGTGTCCTCCTATTGAGCACCCTGCTAGTCTTTGGAACTTATTTGTGGAGTTAGAAGGGAACCTTGTGTTTTTTTGTTGATTATCCAACAGTTCCTCTCAATCAAAGAATAAGGGCTAGTGGTAGTCACATTATGTAGAATTTACTTTTCATGTCCAAAACACTAATTCCTTAAGCCAAAATGAGACTTAAATTAATTAAAAATTACACGACTACTTGCAACACATTTTGGTCACTTGTCATTTCACTTTTACCTTTTAAAGAATTTTTACCCAAGTTCTTTTCATTTCCAATCAAGCTATTTCAAGTTTCAAGTCCATTTCATTAAGTCAAGTTATATTTACAAGCTCATTTTTTAATGTTTCAAAGTTTGGAAGTAAATTATTGCAATTCCTTTGTGTATCTTGTGTAATTTTATTTTCGTTAAACAAGCATTGATTTTTTGAAACTTTTAGGCCCAATAGTTAAGGCACTGGTATAGTCAATAATCGATTATTTCATTCTTTTAGCATTATTTTTGGTTGAGTTTCAAGTAGGTTAGACTATCATCAATTTATTTGTTGTATATTGCATGATTGCTTGTCATTCAACCCCTTAGACAACTTAGTTAAAATTTAACTCCTAAAATCTTTTAAAAACTTAGTAAATAGGGATCACCCGCCTTGGCTCCTTTAGGAGTTGGGAATCGAGACGATATTGGGTCCTCGACTTGTAGCTTGCCCCCAAGAACACATTGAATGGGTTGGAGACGTCTCCACCTTTGGAGGTGTGTATTAGGTGGCAACAATAATTATGTGGTGGCTAGAACAACATAATAAAACTAGACCTTGTGACAAACAAATATAACACCCTTATGTTAGGTCACTATCAAACCTTCAATAATCACTAGGGAGCTAATCCATAAGAGTCATCTCTCATCATCATTGTCCAACCCCTTGGGGGCTAAAATCATTATATA
This sequence comes from Pseudotsuga menziesii, assembly GCA_001517045.1. Taxonomy (NCBI): domain Eukaryota; kingdom Viridiplantae; phylum Streptophyta; class Pinopsida; order Pinales; family Pinaceae; genus Pseudotsuga; species Pseudotsuga menziesii. Next base: position 811,870 of record LPNX010499939.1, on the reverse strand, counting down.
TAAGCATAAGTGTAGCACTCTCTAGACATGATTGCGCCGAGAGGCGCTCTACAGCCCAGTAAGGGGGAGATCTTGTAACGTTTGTAACGTTATGTAATGTTACTCTTATAAATGCAGGCCATAAAAAGCAATTTTTTTTAATTATCCTCCAAAATAAATGTTGGCCACAAAAACAACATAATATGGGGGAGATTTTGTAATGTTCCTACCTAACAAAACAATAAAAAATAAAAAATAAAAATTAATTATAGGCAAAAAAAATGTGAGTAAAAAAAACAACACAATATGGGAGAGATGTTGTAATGTTCTTACTTAACAAAATAATAAAAAATAAAAAATAAATTATCCACAAAAAAAGGTTGGTCGTGCAAATGGTTTTAAAACCATGTGCACAGCCTCCTAAACAACCCATGCTTTTATTGTAAATGGTTTATGAGGCCCTTGCAAATGGTTTTTTGTTTAGAGGCCTTGCACATGGTTTTAAAACCATGTGCAAGGCCACCTAAACAACCGATGGTTTTATTGTACATGGTTTAGGAGGTTATTGCAAATGGTTTTAAGACCATGTGCAAGGCCTCCTAAACAACCCATGGTTTTAAGAGGGCTTTGCACATGGTTTTAATACCATGTTTGGGGGAGATCTTGTAATGTTCTTTCCTAACAAAATAAAAAATAATATAAAATATTACATGTTGGCCATAAATAGTAATAAATATTAATACTAAGCTGATAGTTGAGTGCAATACTTAAGAAGAGGTTTGCACCTTCAAAGATTTGATCATTTTCAAGCTTGATAGAGCCTATGATTTGGATCTATGCTGGTAAACAATAAACTAAGAACAACATCATGAAGCTAAGATAAGCCATATGAAGTTGCAAGCATCACTATTAATCATTCATTAATATGTCAATCCATAATAAAAAAATGTAACCATGAAAAGAAAACTAACAAAGGAACCATCATAAGGGAAGAAATGAGTCTCCTACACCCAAGGCAAACGAAAAGTCAAATGGAAGTGCCGTCTCGAATGAAGCCATCATCATGAAAATCTTTGCAATGTGTGATGCAAATGTGTAATCCTTGTGCAATATGATGGTTAACACCGCGTAGGATAAAAGACAACCAAATTGCCCTGCTTTTCCGGCGGAATTTGGTATAAAACTGGTCAAAATCGCTCAAGACAATTGTTGTTTCGGTAATTATGTAATTTCAGCAATGGCATTTACCTCTTCTAAATTAAATGGCCGATTTTAAAACAACATGGATCATTTAAATTGCAATCTGAACACTCCAAACTGTAATTTTCATGATTTTTTCATAATTTTTCTCTACCAGATTCCGATGGGTCGAGGGCAATTTAGTTGTCCCGTATACTGCTCCAGTTAACACGATCAGCTTACTTTTGACTATCCTTGATATATATCTCATGTCTTTGAAAAGCGTCACCCGATAAACAAACAAAAAATAAAACAGTGCTAAATTCTCAAAAATATTTAAAGAAGAACTTCAAAAACCTTGTAAATACCAGCATAGATCCAAATTCTAGGCTCTATCAAGCACCAAGAGGGATCAAATCTTTACTACTTTTTACATTAGTTACTACTTTTTACATATCCTAGGCCGACAAAATATTTACTATTTTTTACATTAGTTACTTCAATATTACAAACGTTACAAATGTTACATCACGTGACAAAATCTCTCCCATAATATTCACTTTCACTATTATTTTTTGCCGACATGTTACAAACGTTACAAACTTTACATCATGTTACAAGATTTCTTCCATAATATTCACTATCACTATTATTTTTTGCCGACATGTTACAAACATTACTAACTTTACATCAAGTTACAAGACCTCTCCCATAATATTCACTATCACTATTATTTTTTGCCGACATGTTACAAACGTTACATCACGTTACAAGATCTCCCCATACTGGGCTGTAGAGCGCCTCTTGACTTGCGCCGAGAGGCGCTCTACAGCCCAGTATGGGGGAGATCGCCGAGAGGCGCTCTACAGCCCAGTATGGGGGAGATCTTGTAACGTGATGTAACGTTACTAACGTTTGTAACATGTCGGCAAAAAATAATAGTGATAGTGAATATTATGGGAGAGATCTTGTAACGTGATGTAACATTTGTAACATGTCGGCAAAAGATAATAGTGATAGTGAATATTATGGAAAATAAATTTTCTAATAGGCCAAAATAAAACAATCTAATATGGGGGAGATGTTGTAATCTTCCTACCTAACAAAACAATAACAAAAGTAAAAATTTAATTATCTGTAAAAAAAAAATGTGGGTCAAAAAAAAACACAAAATTGAATTATCCGCAAAAAAATGTTGGCCTTGCACATGGTTTTAAAACCATGTGCAAGACATTCTAAACAACCCATGGTTTTATTGTACATGGTTTAGGATGCAAGGCCTCCTAAACAACCCATGGTTTTATCGTACATGGTTTAGGAGGGCCTTGCAAATGGTTTTAAGACCATGTGCAAGGCCTCCTAAACAACCCATGGTTTTATCGTACATGGTTTAGGAGGGCCTTGCAAATGGTTTTAAGACCATGTGCAAGGCCTCCTAAACAACCCATGGTTGTAGGAGGGCCTTGTATATGGTTTTAAAACCGTGTGTAGGGAAATGATGCAACGTTCTTCCTCACAAAATAAAAAATATTATATGTCGGCCATAAATAATATTAAATATTAATAATAAAAATATTATATGTGGACCTTAAATAAAAAGATGTGTCTTTTGGCTTGAATCAAATCAATGGATACCTAAGAAGAGGTTTGCATCCCTAGAGATTTAATCCATCTCGGCGCTTGATAGAGCCTAGGATTTGGATCTACGCTACATTCACTGGATACTTTCACTATTATTTTTTGCCGACATGTTACAAACATTACAAACTTTACATCATGTTACTAGATCTCTCTCATAATATTCACTATCACTATTATTTTTTGTCGACATGTTACAGACATTACTAACTTTACATCAAGTTACAAGATCTCTCCCATAATATTCACTATCACTATTATTTTTTGCCTACATGTTACAAATGTTACATCACATTACAAGATCTCCCCATACTGAGCGGTAGAGCGCCTCTCGACACAATAAACTAAATCACCCAATTTTTAAGGAGTACATCATTATTTTCTGAGCTATTGTGCATTCAATTCTTTTAAATTGTAAATATAAACTAAATCACCCAATTTTTAAGGAGTACATCATTTTTTTCTGAGCTATTGTGCATTCAATTCTTTTAAATTTAGAATAAAATGCATATTATAGTATCTATGAGATGTATACTTCCATATTGAAGTCATATTAGTTTTTATTACATATTTTTTCCATACCAAATTTTATATTCATATTTGAATCTTGCAACTGCTCAATTTCGACAACTACATTACCATGACTCAAAATTACAGTTCTATGTGCTAATAAAAATCAGGGTTTTCTTACACAAACTATAATATCCATCTTTATAATATCAATTTTTTTGTCAAATTATAAGACGTTAAATGACAAGTTTGTACCATTGAGCTGTTCAAGAAAACTTTTGTCAGCAGGCTACTAGAGGAATCTACCAGCAAGAACTACAAGAGAGATTAATTGCTTCTCAAAGCAAAGGATATCCATGAATGCTACCAACTAGATGAAAAAATAATATGATAACAGATGCTGAAAACCCTTTCAAAAATATGTACCAACTGTGAAACTAGAATGAAAGACAGCATGGAAGTGGTAACGGATATATACGATGAAGTTTTCATGACAAGAGGGATCTTCACAACTTAAACGATTGGAACAATCCCGTTAGTCCTCCAAGCCCAACTGCATAAGACAGGCTGGGGTGGTAGTGAGCATTCTCAACTTTGAAATTTGGGTATTCAGCGGTAGACTCACAAGACCGTAGTCAGGTTTGCACTTTAGGCTTGTGGAAGAAAAGACGAGCACGTTAATTTTATGTAGATGAATGTCTGGTCAAGGTAAAAAGAGAAATGCCAAGCTATGAGTCAGGACACCTATTGTGAACACAGAAAGTGTAGGTCAATCATGCTTTGCACAACATGGACCTCAGCGTCATGCTGTATCCAATGGTGAACTCTGGTTGTAAGGGCTACAGTACAAGTATGTGTATAATATATATGTTATGGTTGAACTTATGCTTCTGGTTGACATGAACCCTAATTTTAACTTTGTATCTGTTTAGATATGCTGGTGATAGGAAAGCATGCAATTTTTGAGATGGATTACTGGGTCTTTGTATATGCTTAAGTTGTATGTCTTTGAGTGCCGGAAATGGTCTTTAGATTGTTAAAAGATTTGGACAAAGTCATCATTTTTATAATGATTTTGGTGACTTGTAGTTATGACCCATATTTTGACGTCAGGAAGAAGGGAAATTTTCTGCTATTAAGTGACATATACACTGTTCTTTTGAATTATTCATGGAACTATGTTTTCGAGTGGTAAGTGAAAAACTGTACAATCAAACTCTAGGTTATGTTGAAGAACAACACAAGAACTAACAGAGTAGTTTTGGCTTCCTGAATTTGCAAATCTTTAGAAGAAACCACAAATTACCAACAGAGCTACTAAATAGGTGATAAATAAGAAGATTTTGAACAGAGTAATGACTAAAAATTCAATTTAGATTGATACTTGGAAAGAAAAATTTGAGGGCAGGCCGTAGAATAAGCTGATATGCAAAATGATAGCTGATACACTGAACCTAAAAAGATATACAAAATAGTAAGACAACCAAATAACATACACAAGAAGCATCCATTCAAAAGATCAGCAAATTAATCTGATCATGAATTCAATACCTAAAAAACGAAATTCCTCTCAAGACAATTATGTTGGAGATTGCCTGATCCAATTCATGCTTTATTTTCTTCAGGAGAGAGGAAATTTAGCAGTCTGCCTAAATCTTATTCTTCTGATGTGGCCTCCCTGCCTCGAAGGGCTGACCACAATGATGATCTGAAATAGCAATCATACCTTGCCTTCATGAGAGCTTGACGAGGAAAGAAACTTGATGCTGCTTGTACAATCCAGAATGCTCAAAGAGGAAAAGGTGCGCCGCAATCGATGACAAACCCAAACCAGGAACTTCCTTCCTACAGTCCTCACCAAAGTCAGGATTTCTGTGATGATGCGTCCTGATGTTTATATATGCATGATGCATATCAAACTTGCACAAGCGAGCATATTACTCCTGTCAAATAAGACATATCTCAATTCATACGGTTTTCTCTGTTAGATACCACTGAAGGTTCTTTCTGTAAATTAATTAACAGCTTGTCGACATTCTTTACTGCTAACTTCCTTGTCGCTCTTTCTTTAGTTGCCTCATTTTCCCTAAAAGGCTTGCTACTCTATCCTCTCTGCCTACTTTCAAAAGACAATACCTCATCTTATCGTATGTTCTAGAAGAAGGCCAGATCCCTTTCCCTACCATCTCCTCAAAATAAGCATAGGCTTCTTCCAAACAATCTTTCTCCAAAAGCCCAATTATAAGAACACAGTAGGTATGCATGCCTGGACACACACCCTTCAAAACCATATGCTTCCAAGCTTTCAGAGCCATGTCCAGGTCATCGTCTTCAAGGAACATCTTTATCATCATGGTGTATGTATTCAAGTCAGGATCACAGCCACAGTCAATCATCTTCCAAAAATCTTCGGAAGCCTGTGCTCTTTCATCAAACTTTACCAGATAATGCAAGAATACATTATAGGTCCTCGCATTGGGACGAACACCTCTCTGCTCCATCTCATCCAATAAGCCACATGCATTCTTAAACTGTCTTACCGCACAGAAGGCACCAATCAGTGTAGTGTAAGTATGAATATCAGGCACACACCCATTTCTACCCATTTCCTTGAAAAACATCAGTGCTTGATCTATACGCCGTTCATTACCGAGCCCATGGATCAGAATGCTGTAAGTGTGAGGGCTAGGCTCACATCCTCTGCTCTGCATCTCTCTAAACAAATTAATGGCATCATCCACTCTGCCTCCCTTACAGAGAGCATTCATCAATATGCCATAGGCTACCGTATCCGGCTGGAAGCCATTTCTTTTCATCTCCTCAAACATATTCTCTGCTTTATCCAGATCTAGCTCGCTTGCCCAGCCTTCCAGAAGAATACAATAAGTTTTTATATCTGGGCGGAAACACTTTCCCTTCAGTTGATCAAAGACTTCCTGTGCTGCTTTACCACCCCTATTTTTGCTTAAAGCATTGAGAAGGCTATTAAGCGCAGACAAATCTGGTCTCAGACCATATTTCCTCATCCTTTCAAAGGCATCAATGGCTTCCTTTACCTTCTTAGCCCTTGCATACCTTCGAAAAATCAAATAAAACGTCTCCTGTGTCAAAACCCCGCGCTTCTTCATCTCGTCTATCAAATTCCACATAAGTCTGTACTGCTTAATCTTCCCCAGTGAATCTACCATCGTATCATATGCTTCAACGCTGTGATGATACCCCTGCTGTTTTTCAGCCCATCTAAAGAACCTATAAGACAGCATTCCGCCATTGCTGAATTTCTTCAATATCTCCTCCACTAAAGCCGATGAAATTTTCACTCTGCATCTACCGAGTGCGCTTTGAAGATCAGATTTAGGAGGAGAAATAAGGACTTCGCTGAGCTTCTTTAAATTCTCCAAAAACTTGTCTCCGTTCACGTTCTTAAATGTTTTAGACCGTTCAATATTATTTTCATGAAAATCATCTATTCTTTTATAGTATTCCGCAGAAGCCGTTGTATGAAAACTCATCCGTGTTTCACATAACCTCCTCATTCTTTCCAATAATCCTTCTCTTTTCACAGTCATATGAAGCAATCTCGGCGGCCTCATGTCAAATACACTAAATTTCCACAATTTATCGCCATGGACTGAAATACTAAGTAATTTCAAACCAATTTCAGATACGTTGTTCACTCTTTCGCCGAACATCCGGCTTCCAGCAAAGGCCCCTCTATTCTGTAGTATTTCAGGCCACAGCATATTGCTATCTATGTATTTCTTTGTTTTGACAGAAAATTGCTTCTCCGGTAAAACTTTAAGCATTTCGTACCATTTATGACGGAAGGAAATCCATAAAGCCATTAAACGCAGTTGCAACGGAAGGTCTGAGATTCTTTGCATACCTGACCACGAATTTCCTGTTGCGGTGTTTGTAACCTCGAACGCCTGCAAATATTTATATGTGCTCGCCGCATTTGCAGTAAAGGTGCAAAGCATTTATTGACAGTAATCTACGAAGCCAAATTTCCGCCATGCCTGGGCTCTGGGGTTTCTTGCTTTCCATTAGGTCACTGGTTCGATCTCACGGAATGTTCAGGAACATTTAAAAATAATTTCAATTTTCATTTAACCCACGCACGCGTACTCAATCTCCAGCTATTAGTTTGGATTTAATCTCTTATTCCACAAACATGAATAAGATTGCGACTAGCGGGAGCACTCACAACATTTTGAATGGCTTATTATGTATTGAATGGTTTATTATGTAGGTCCTTTATTAGTTTGGATATCGATACAAAGAAATTAATGGTATTTTTAAAGTTTGTGAAATATAATGATAATTTGTTTTTATTTATTTAATTTATTTTTATATGTCTAGAATTTTGATTTTTTGATTGATGTATAAAGCTTAGTAAAACTAATTTTATTATTGATTAAATCAGATTAAAAAAATAAATAAATAAAAATAACATATGTTATGAAAATTTTATAAAGTTTGTGAGAATGTTGTATTGTTGTCACTTCACAATGTTGTGGTGCTATCATTATACATATATATGAAGTGAAGGATCTCTGGGTTATTATTGAAGAATCAAGGACCACAAGTTCGGTTTTTGGTGCCTTAAATTCTACATTTGTTGCATTAATACTAAAGAATTCTGCTTCTGAGGATTTTAATGACCATCGCCCAATCTCTCTGTGCAATTCTGTTTACAAATTAATATCAAAGATCATTGCAAACTGATTGAATGAAACTTTGTCTAGTTGTATGTCTCTGGAACAATTCGGGTTTCTAGAGAATAGACGGATTTTGGAAGCAATAGGAGTCATTCAAGAAGTCTTTCATAGTGTTAAAAAGAGGAATCAGAAGGCAATGATTCTACAGTTGGACATACATAAGGCATATGATAGAGATCATTGGGGCTTTCTTAGGTTGATCTTGATGGAGATTGGACTACCATACAGAGTAATTAAATGGATCGTGGCGTGTGTATCTTCGGTAAAATATGTTATACTTCTAAATGGAATCCCCACAAAGTTCTTCTCAGCTACAAGAAGCTTGCGATAGGGATGCCCGTTATCTCCTTTGCTCTTTCTACTAATTATTGAGGGTCTAAGCAGGTTGACCTCGAAGGCTAGATTGGAAGGCAGTATTAAAGGAATCAAGTTTGGTACTCATTTGTTGATTACACGTCTTCTATTTGTGTATGATGTAATGATATTTGGCATTGGAATAGTTCAAGAGTGGGACAGATACAATCAACCGAAACACCTATTTTGTAGGGTATCAGGTATGCCCATTAATCTGAATAAGTCTCTTTTATTGGAAAATGGTTTGGACCAAGGGGGAATTTCAGGAATTAAAGCTTTCTTTCCTATGCAAGTATCTCCCTTATCTCATAGGTTGAAATACTTGGGATATAACATTAAACCAAATGGCTATTCATATGGGGCTTGGCAGTGGTTACTTAAGAGGTTTGATAAGAAAATCAACCACTCGTGTTGGTGTTGGTTCTCAATGGGTGGGAGGTTGGTATTGGAAAATTTAGTTCTCTACTAGCTTGCTCCGAGTAAAGTCCCAAAATCAATTTTAAATGGTATTAGAAGAAAGACTTTTGAATTTCTTTGGTCTGGAAAAATCGAAAATTCGAAGATGCATCTTGTTAGATGGGAGATCCTTGCACACTCGAAGGATTTGGGTGGTCGGGCCCTAAAAAATAGATTTTAGTTCTCAAAAGCATTACTTGCAAGAATTTTATGCCTCACCATATTCGGGAATAGTTCATAAAACAGTGTATTAAAAATCAAATATCTTAAAAATCTATCTATCCCTCAGTGAATTCTTTGCAAGCATAAGATGTTGAAAGGTGCTTCAAATTCCTAGGTAGGTTTGATCAACTCTTTTGATTTTTTCAGAAACTAGTTAGCTTGGTCCCCTAGTAATGGTCAAGATATTCGTATCGGGATGGACCTAATCATTGGAGGCCCTACTTCTTTTAAATTATCCAAACATCTTTCTTTCTTTCTCCATGCAAAAGGTTATTTTCATCTTAATCAGATTGCAATGCCTCCATCCAATGGTGGTGAATCTCATGGTTGGATATCAACTAGGCAATTGGGTTTAGCAAGGATATGGCTTCAAAATGGACATAATATGTTCTTGGTCTTCAAAAAGGTATTATACACCAAGAGGAAAATAATGGTGTTTTAAAATGGTCTTATAATAGTCATGATGGTGTATTGATTGCAAAATTGACATACCAAGTTTTGTATGTAGATCAGGTTGGAAATACCTAGTGGTGGTATAGTTCTCTATGGAACTAGAACATCCCCTACAAAATCATTCTTTTTACCTTACTAGCTTTGGAAGATCACATTCTTACATGGGACAACTTTTGTAAAAGAGGAATGCATGGTCCAAACATTTGTATTATTTGCGATTGTTGTGAAGAATCATTTTATCATCTTTTTTTTTCATGCCATTTTGCAAAATCTCTATGGCTTTATGTTTACAGGTTATGTAACTTACCACAAATGTGGGATGGAAATACATTCGTTAAATGTTTCATAAAATGGAAAATATGTGGTCATGCTTGGATAGCTTTTCCTAGCTTTCTATGATAAGAAATATGGAAGGTCGGAAATAAACAAAATTTTCAAGGTTCAAGATCTGATATTATTAAAGCTGGAACAAGAGGAGTTGCAACATTCATATAGTTCTTAGACATCAAATAGAACATAACAAAAGGTCCTTCTATGGTTCCTCAAGAGCCTTCTTTGGATCACAAGAAATTTATTGGCTTCTTTAATGGTTCTTCACAAATGGAGCTCTCTAATTGTGGCTCTCGTGCTATTATGTGGCTGGATTGGTCCAATATGTACCAAGTTTGGATGTGTTGTGGCTTAGGATCTACTACAAAAGGTGAACTTTTGGCATTATGGATGATCCTCTATTTCTCTAGACACCTTCATATTGATGGTATTCGTATCTATGATGATGCCAAAGTAATAATTGACTGGGGGCTTTAAATGCTTGCAAGAACAACATTCTTCATCTTTTTGCCTGGATGAAAAACACTCGTCTATTGATCAAACGATATATCCTTCTCACATATTTTCAAATAATTCAACCAGTTGGCGGACTCCCTATCTAAGAGAGACCTAAGTGTGGCAGAAGGATTAATATTTTGTGAAAAGAGGGTAAGATGGAGTTTTTTCTTGCGAGGATAGGATCCAGGTCTTTTTTCCCTAGTCATTTTCCTTAGATTATAGTTGTAGTTTTTTGCAATTTATATTTGATCTTCTTGGACTACAATTGGCCACTTGGGTCTATTGGTTTTGTTGAAGCCATCTGCTTGAGCTTCTGACGTATCTTCTTTGGACTACCTGGTGCTTTTTTGTTGTTGTTGTCTATTAGAGAAT